>JAPYXV010000763.1:0-14819 GCA_028533065.1 Trachops cirrhosus | reverse complement strand
AAACAAGAACAGCTCTGGCTGGTGAGGCTCAGTGGATTGAGTGCAGCCTGTGAACCAAAAAGTCACCAGTTCAATTCCCAATCAGGGCACATGCCTGGGTTACAGGCCTAATCTCTGGTTGGAGGCATGCAAAAGGCAACCAATTTCTCTTCCCCTCTTCCCTCCCTTTCCCTCTCTCTAAAAATAAATAAATAAAATCTTTAAAAACAAAAAAAGAGGACAGTGTAAGTAGCCTCTGGGGCAACTTCAAGAATTCCAAAATTTGCATCATAGGCGTGCCAGAAGGAGAAGGGAAAAAGCAAGGAACTGGGACTCTATTTGAAAAAATAATAAAAGAAAACTTCCCTAATTTGCTGAAGGAAATAAACATGCAAGTCCAAAAAGCAGTGTCCCAAACAAGATGGATGCAAACAGACCCACTCCAAGACACATCATAATTAAAATGCCAAAGGTTAGGGATAAAGAGAGAATCTTAAAAGCAACAAAAGAAAAGCAGTTATTTACCTAAAAAGGAGTTCCTATAACACTCTTTGCTGATTTCTCAAAAGAAACTTTACAGACTAGAAGGGACTGTCAAGAAATAGTCAAAGTCATGAAAAGCAGGGACCTACATCCAATATTGGTCTACCCAGCAAAGGTATCAATCAGAATGTAAGGGTAGATAAAGGGCTTCCTGGACAAGAAAAAAATTAAAGTAGTTCAAAATCACCAAGCTATTATTATATGCAATATTAAAGGGACTTATTTAAGAAAAAGAAGATCAAAATAATAAACAATGAGAGCTTCTGGGGACTTCCAGTCAACATGGAGGCGTAGGTAGATACACTGTGCCTCCTTGCACAACCAAAGGGACAACAAAAAAATTAAAAACAAAAAATAAACAGAACTGCCAGAAAATCAAACTGTATGGAATTCTGACAATCAAGGAGTTAAAGAAGAAGCATTCCAGGGACTTCTGGCCAAGATGGAGGCATAGGTAGACACAGTTGCCTCCTCCCACAACCAAGATAGGGACAACAACAATTTAGAAACAGAGTAACAACCAGAACTGACAGAAAACTGAACTTCATGGAAGTCGGACAACCAAGGAGTTAAAACAGACACATTCATCCAAAACGGTAGGAGGGGCGGAATCAGGCAGACAGGCAGACAGGCAGAGAGGGGTCCTGGCACAAAGAGTGGTGGGACCTGGCACGTAAGGCCTCCTGGGCACGCAAGACTGCACCAGGCAGACCCTGGGCACCCAGGCGACAGCTGGCAGCCCCGGGATAGGGGTGGCAACCAGCAGAACCAGCGAGGTGGCAATTGTGAAGCAAGGCACTGCACACAACCCAGGGTCCCAGCTCTGGGAAATAGAGTCTTGGGGCACTGACTGAAAACACTTGTGGGGGTTGAGGTGCAGGAAGAGACTCCCAGCCTCACAGGAGAGTTCGTTGGAGACACCCACAGGGTTCTAGAATGTGCGCAAGCCCACCCACATGGGAATTAGCATCAGAAAGGCCCAGTTTGCTTGGGGGAAGCGGCAGAAGGGACTGAACTCCAACAGAGAGCGGAGCAAGCGCCATTGTTCCCTCTCAGACCCCACCCCCACATACAGCGTCACGACCCAGCAACTGGGTTGCCCTACCCTGGTGAACACCTAAGGCTCCATCCCTCATACATAACAGGAGCCACAAGACCAAAAAAAAAAAAAAAAAAAAGGCTCAAACGGAAGAACAGATCAAGGCTCCACAGCATATATTTTAAGCAACAAAGAGATAGACAACCTATCAGATGCACAGTTCAAAGCACTGGTGATCAGGATAGGATGCTCACAGAATAGGTTGCATTTGCTCGCAAATTAGATGAAAAAATGAAGGCTATGCTAAGTGAAATGAAGGAAAATGCACAGGGAACCAATAGTGAGGGGAAGAAAACTGGGACTCAAAACAATGGAGTGGACCAGAAGGAAGAAAAAAATATACAACTAGAAAAGAATGAAGAAACAAGAATTCAAAAAAAGGAGGAGAGGCTTAGGAATCTCCAGTAACATCTTTAAACATTCCAACATCTGAATTATAGGGGTACCAGAAGGGGAAGAGGAAAAACAACAGGTGGAAAAGATATTTTACCAAATAATAAAGGAGAACTTCCCCAATCTGGCAAAGGAAAGAGACTTCCAGGAAGTCCAAGAAGCTCAGAGAGTCCCAAAGAAGTTGGACCCAAGGAGGAACACACCAAGGCACATCATCATTACATTACCCAAGGTAAAAATGAAGGAGAGAATCCTAGAAGCAGCAAGAGATACGGGGATAGTAACCTACAGAGGAGTTCCCATCAGACTGTCAGCTGATTTCTCAAAAGAGACCTTCCAGGCAAGAAGGGGCTGGAAAGAAGTATTCCAAGTCATGAAAGACAAGGACCTACATCCCAGATTGCTCTATCCAGCAAAGCTTTCATTTAGAATGGAAGGGCAGATCAAGTGCTTCTCAGATAAGGTCAAGTTAAGGGAGTTCATCATCACCAAGCCCTTATTGTATGAAATGTTCAAAGGACTTATCTAACAAAAAGAAGTAAAAAACATGTATAGTAATATGACAGCAAACTCACAATTATGAACAACCACACCTAAAACAAAAACAAGAAGAAACTAAGCAAACAACTAGAACAGGAATAGAACCACAGAAATGGAGATCACATGGAGGGTTAGCAACAGGGGAGTGGGAGGAGGAGAGAGGGTACGGAGAATAAGTAGCATAGATGGTAGGTAGAAAATAGACAGGGGGAGGGCAAGAATAGTATGGGAAATGTAGAAGCTAAAGAACTTATAACACATGGACATGAACTAAAGGGGGGGAATGTGGGTGGGAGAGGGTGTTCAGGGTGGAGGGGAATAAAGGGGGGTAATGGGATAACTGTAATAGCATAATCAATAAAATATATTAATTAAAAAAGACTTATGGGATACAGCAAAAGCAGTGCTAAGGCAGAAATTTATAGTAAGAAACATTTTTAAAAAATGATACCAAAACCAGACACAGACAGTACAAAAAATAAAAAAATTACAGGCCAATATCCCTGAGGAATGTAGATGCAAAAATTCGCAATAAAATATTAGCAAACTGAATTCAACAATACATTTAAAGGATCAGACACCATTATCAAGTGGGATTTACTCCAGGATCAATCAACACAATATATGTTACCAAAGCAACAAATAAAAATTATATGATTGTAGCTCAGTGGATTGAGTGTAAGCTAAGCACCAAAGGGTTCAATTCCCAGTCAGGGCACAAGCCTGCGTTGCAGGCCAGGTCCCCATTGGGGGCCACATGAGAGGAAATCACACATTGATATTTCTCTCCCTCTGTTTCTCCTACCCTTCCCCTCTCTCTAAAAATAAATAAATAAAAATCTAGAAGAAAATATAGGCATTAGATGCTTTGGCATCAATCTTAGCAATATTTTTTTGGTATGTCTCCTTGGGTAAGGGCAACAAAAGCAAAAATGAACAAATGTAACTACATCAAACTAAGAAGCTTTTGCCCAGGAAGGAAACTATTAACAAAATGAAAAGACAACCTACTGAATGGGAAAAGATACTTACAAATCATATATTCAATAAGAGTTTAATATCCAAATTATAACTCATACAACTGAACATCAAAAAAAACCCCCACAAACAATCCAATTTAAAAAATGTGCAGAGGATCTGAACAGACATTTCTATAAAGGTATACACATGGCCAAAAGACATATGAAAAGACTCTCCATATCACTAAGTACCAGGGAAATGCAAATCAATACCATAAGGTATCACCTCACACTTGTCAGAATGGCTATAATCAAAAAGTCAAAAAAAAAACAAGTATTGGCAAGGATGTGAGAAAAGGGAATCCTCCTGCACTATTGGTGGGAGTGTAAACTGGTGCAACCACTACAAAAAACAGTATAGGGGTTCCTCAAAAATTTTAAAATAGAACTACCATATAATCCATCACTTCTGGGTATACACCCAAAAGAATCAAAAGCAGGGTCTTAAAGAGATATTTGTTCAACCATGTTCATAGCAGCATTTATTCACAATAACTAAAACTTGGAAGAAACCTAAGTGTCCTTTGGTGGAAAAACTGATAAACTAAATGTGGTATACACATACACATTGCACGATGGAATATTATTTGGCTTTTAAAAGGAACAAAATTATATAATATGTTACTCTGTGTATGAAACTTAAGGACACTGTGCTGATATAAGCCAGTCACTAAAACACAAACACTGTATGATTTTACTTACATGAGGTACTTAACAGTAGTCAAAATCATAAACACAGAAAGTATAATAATCATTACCAGGGCCCGGGGGTCAGAGGAAATGGAGAGTTATTTGTTCAATGGAAAGAGAGTTTCAGCTTTATAAGATGAAAAGAGTTATGAGGATAGATGGTAATGGTGGTTGCATAACAAGATGAATGTATTTAATATCAATGAACTGTGTATTTAAAAATGGCTAAGATTGTAAATTTCATCTTACTTGTATTTTTCCACAATAAAAAAAAAAGGAAGGAAATACTGCCATTTGCAACAACATAGATGAACCTGCAGCCTTTGGCTAAGTGAAACAAGCCAGACACAGAAAGACAAATACTGCATGATCTTACTTATTGAGCAATCTAGAATAGTCAAACTCAGAGAGGCAGAGTAGAATAGTGGTTGCTAGGGTCTGGGGAAAGAGGGAAACAAGGATGTATTAGTCAAAGGGTAAAAAGTTTCAGTTATATAAGATGAGTAAATCCTAGACATCTAGTACACAGTATAGTGTTTATAGTTAACAATACAGTAATGTATACTTAATCGCTTCTTGGCCTTTTGGGTAAGATTGTGTAGTATTGGACACTTAAAATTTACTTAAGTGTTCTATCACCAAGAAAAGGTCACAGCAATCTATACCAATGCTACAAGGCAATTTAAAAAATGAGATACATATCTAAAATTCATTCCTGAACATCTATACCTTATGACTGCTTATGACTGCATTTAATCCAAAAGCAAATTCTAGAAATTTTAGTGAGGTTTTATATGAAATTAAAAGATGACCTATGTGCTCAAGTTTCCACTCAACCTTAGGCAAGCTCATTTTCTCCAGCTCATTCAACTCAGAAAAAAATTAAGTTTATCAGTCTGGATTTCTGAGAAATGCAGGAAATGTTTTTAAACAAACTTTCTGACACTGGAAAAAAAAGAGGAATGATTCCATTATTCATAAAAGACTTTGAAAAATATTTGAAAAACAATTTAGACCTCAATCTATACAAACAAAATTCTAAAATCCATTTCAAAAGTAGGTAATGTCAAAGACAAAATTATGGCATCAGCTCTAACCTTGTAACTCTGTATCTCCTCTACCAGAAGTCAACACTCTATGACTCAAAGAAGCCACATTTTTTCTCCAAGAGCTTCCACAGAACATACTCAACTAACATTGCTGACCAAATGACTATCACAAGAACTTGCAAAACACAAAACAAATTCTGCTATCACCTACAGCCACTGACTCTCGGCCAGTACTCAAGACATGAAGTTAAAATCATAATTACTGCATGACTACAAAAAGGGAAATTCCAAACCTAGGTACACATCCAGTTCTGGTTTATTCACTGGTGCAGTCAAAAAAGAAAATGGTTTGTTCATAAGCTGACAACAGTAATTCTTACCCTCCAATTCCGAATTCGTTTGAGCCTGTTGGGGGTTTTCTCCAGAATCTGTAGAAATTCATGTGTCAGTTCTACAAATGAAATAGGACATTTAAGAAAAACTTACAAAGAGGCAGAAGTAATGAAACAAGAATAACCTCAACTATTTCCATCTGAATCAAGTCACCTTCGACCAGACAGTGACAGATCAAGTGCTTTTCGAGGACCCTTACTCTAAAACTTACCATCTAAAAGTTCCAAGGTCACAGTGGCGTCAACATACTCCCACCAGTGCTTCCCATCAGTTGAGACTGGGATCTCCCAGTTGGACCACTTGCAAGCCAGATGAATGCAGACACAGGCCACTACAGGAGGTGTGTACTGCAGGCTAAATGTGGTCAAATGCAGGCTGACATCAGAGGAAAGGAAACAAGAGAGTGTCATGAGCTCTCAATTCTGAACCCAAAGTTAAAACTCTCCATTATTTAAAAAAGAAAAAAAAAAGAGTGAAAAAACACTGGCAAGCTAGAAGGGTAAGAAAAATCCAGTGCTCTGATCCAGCCTAAACATTACTTTCTATTAACCCACCTGCTCAGTTAACATTTATAAATTTTCTGACTACACATCATTCAATCCACATAACTGACAGACAAAAAAAACTAAAAATTAAAAATTAAAACAAACTGAGTACTCAGTTTTTTAAAACAAGGATCAATTACTCTGAGTTTAAGCTCAGAACTTAAGGAAAATGATAAAATTTTTGATATGTATAATCCCTAAATCAAATACTTAAGGGAAATACCCTAAAAATTATCTTGTCTCTTGTCAATCATAGGTCTGGGCTATTGAAATAATAGACAATCACTCTCAAGTGTGAATATGCCTGACTGAAGGTTTATTTTAAAATTTCTCCTATCAGTCTATTAAAAGGAACTTCTTAGCCCTGACAGTCATTAGGAATATCTTTGGTTTTCAAGAACAACCAATAGATTGTAAATGAGAATGAGCAAGTCATTTGGTAATACAAGTTATGTATTTTTTCTTTAAAAAGGGAAGAAGAAAAATTATTACAACTCTTCACACATATACATGTCCATTTATCTGGGAGTATGGGAAGAACAAGGAGTCTTTTAAAATATCCTAAATATTGCCCTCACTGGTGTGGCTCAGTGGACTGAGTGCCGGCCTGTGAACCGAAAGGTTGCTAGTTCCATTCCTAGTCAGGGCACAAGCTTGGGTTGCAGGCTGGATCCCCAGTTGGGGGCATGTGAGAGACAACTGACCATTGCACATTGATGTTTCCCTCCCTTTCCCTCTCTCTAAAAATAAATAAATAAAGTATCTTAAAATATCCTAAATATTGCAGAATTCTCCAAATCAGGTTTTTAGGTTTTCATTTCAGAATTCCTGATTCAGAAAAGGAATCAGGAATTCATTTCTGTCAATGAATTCCAAGTTTACCAACTTTCAGAACCATGTTTTTGGATATTTTAAAGCTAAGTAACATGCAGAATTAAGTAGGTTATCAATCAGCAGTAAAAGATTACATCACCTTAACAAAAAGCACTATGGAAACTTAAGGCAGAACATGAGAACTGCATAAAAGTCAACATTTATCATAGAATTATCAGTAAGACATTGTATCAAAGATCCATGCCTGGATTTTTGAGTTCTAGTTTACTGAATGCCAGACATCCTTCCATATGCCCCTCAAAAAGTGACAATCCCAACCCAAGTAAAATCTTATCCCCAAAATATTAAAATATAAACCTGTTGGTTGCCATGAAGTAAGAAGTCTGTGCTAAGTCCTTGCTTGCTGGAAAAAAAAAAAAAGGTGACAGGGAAGGAAAAATTATTAGTTCCATTTATTCTCAACAATAAATTAATAAGCATTTAATATGGGCAAGGTAGAGAATATAGTGGTAAATGAGGCTGGCATGGTCCCTGACCATCTAAAGTTTACATTCCACCGAAGAAAGATAAGCAATTTTTAATTTTTAATAAATGGATTGCTTACAGACCTAGGGACTCAAGCTTTATCCTATGTACCAAGTATCTGACACTTGTTTAAAATGCATCATGGGCATCCTCCTTAGAGTTTGACTCAGATTCTGTTGGGAGAAGGACGTAAGCATTTTTAACAAGTAACCCAGACATTCTGATGCATGGGTTCACTGAGAAATACTAAACTAGGGAATAAACTAATTTGGAGGCAAGATCAGAATCCAAAAGACCTTGGTATGTTTGGAAAAAGTGATTTGTGGTTTGTTTGTTTTTTTAAGTTTTAAATTGAGCAACCTCTGACTTAATCCTAACATAACCAAGTAACAAAATATTTAATATATTACCAAAAGAAAGTTCCTTCTTCCAAAACAAAACAAATGCTCTGGCTGACAGAGCAATTGTTAATCTCCCCTAGATTAAACATTAGTATAAATCCATCTCTGTTTAAGCCTATCTTTGTTCAATGTCAACCATTTAATGCTTTCAAAATATAAAGAACTCAGAAAACTTTTGGAATTTTCAGATAAAATACACATAAGCAAAATTTAAAATAAGACCAATTATCAGTTTGTTCTACAAAAGGCATTGAAATGCATGATGGTGTACTGATAGTCTTGATACTACTACTTAAACTGAGTAATAGAAACTAGGTTTCATGCAATTATAGCTACTAAAATTAAATTAAAATAAAAAGAAAGTTCTGCCAAAGGATTGTCAATCATGGAAATAAGTTCAAATAATTTCTAAATGATCCTCTGGGTGGTCTTTAAGAATGTCCAGGACAATCAACCCTAGCATCAAATTAAGATCACTGACTCCCAAGACATCCTTAAAATTGTTGTTAGTTATAATCTAGTGATTTTTCAAAGTCTGCTCCCAGCTTTGCAAAATATTCTCAAGGTCACTCTCTTTAAATAGAGATCACCTAAACATATTAATTAGCAGCTGTGTTATGAATTTATCCACAGCAATCATAGCCTCTAAGTGGTAAAACAATTCAAGAGTACCGTTTCAAGCTGGGATTCCTTACCTCGAACAAGTTGAGTGCACTTTACCACATGTGTATGTGGGTGATCAATTGTTAGTTCAAAGCCTAAAAAAAAGTAACTGGTTAACAAGCTAAAGTACTCCAGATATTTTATACATCTTTTATTTGAGTCATCATTAAAGGCCTCCCTCATTTTCATACCCCAAAATTGTTGTTCAGAGGCTAAGTCACACAAAGTATGCAGCATGCTCTTCTCTAAGAAACATTATCTCCAAAGCTGCTTGTATTTTGAGCTAGAAGGTACCACGAAGATAATAAAGCTAATGCAGTCTCAAGATTCCTGAAAACCAATAACCTTTAAATACAAAACAGTGTACGTGAATTCTCCCACCTACATTATTGTTCTAAACTGATTACCAATTTAAAAATAAACGCTATTATCTAAATGATGACAGACTATAAAAATCCATGGAAGGAAAAGAGTTCTTTATGCCCTGGCTGGTGTAGCTTAGTGGGTTAGGCGCGGGCCTGTGAACCAGGAGATCACGGTTCGATTCCCAGTCGGGGCACATGCCTGGGTTGCAGGCCAGTTCCCAGCAGGGAATGCACGGGAGGCAACCATACATTGATATTTCTCTCCCTCTCTCCTTCCCTTCCCCTCTGAAGATAAATAAATAAAATCTTTAAAAAAAAATTATTATTTAAAAAAAAAAATGAAAAGAGTTCTTTAAATAGTTTCTGCCATTAGTTATATTAAAATTAAATACTGCCAAACCTTAAAAAGCAAGTCATAAATCCCAGGATGGGGGGGTGGGGAAGACTGTGTTATTTCTAAGGTCAGCTGTGACTTCATTTTTTCTTCAGTATAAACCAGGGTAAAACTGAGCTCTGTGACCTCTAAATTTGCAAACCTTTCCAAGAGATTTTCCTCCTGCTTCCTATTTTGCAAATATTAAAAACTGAATCATATTACATGTATATTTCTTTAATATTTTAAAGGGAAAGAAACTTACCTAAAGTCTGCAGAATTATGCTTTCTAATATCACCAGATCTTGAACTTGTTGCAGGTAAGCCTGCAGGTAACAAGATACAGAAGGTACAATAGATAAAGTATAAGCAACTCTAACAACCCTTTCCAGAGAAACCAAAGCCACAAAAGGCAGGGATGGAGTTATGAAGTAGAGTAGGAACTGAAATTAATCTTTATCCCTAATTCAGTCCAGATTCTCCTTTTAAATGGGGGGGGGGGGGAGGGTGGTATACTAAGATAAAACACTTTATTCATAAATAGATACAGAAAAAGCACCTGAGATTTGGTTCATTTTCAGACTGATGGTTTAGGTTTTAAAGTTCATTTGATATAAATACAAGAAAATTAAAAAATATCTCTTCTTAAACATAATGAAAGAACATCTGCAGTCTTCCTATAGGCATTGTAGGCAGTCTCAAACATTTGACTCCTGTTAAAACTTCCCCTTTGGGCCCTGGCTGGTGTGGCTCAGTGAACTGAGTGCCAGCGTGCAAACCAAAGGTCGCTGGTTCGATTCCCAGTCAGGGCACATGCCTGGGTTGCAAGCCACGTCCCCAGTGGGGAGCGTGCAAGAGGCAGCCACACATTGATGTTTCTCTCCCTCTCCTTCTCCTTCCCTTCCCCTCTCTCTATAAATAAAATCTTAAAAAAAAAACACTTCCCCTTTGGGATAATGCTAGATTTCCAAAAATTTATAGGAGAGTTCAAAGAAAAAAGAACAAATGTTAATAATGTAAACTACTTCGTTAATAATGTTTTAATATTGATTATATGCTGAAGTGATATTTATGATTAAATAAAATATATTACAGAAAATACATTAAAATTAATTTCACTTTTTTAAGTTAAAGATTTTAAATAAAGTGAAAATTTTTTAAATTATGTCCTGACAAGTGTGGGTCAGTGTGTTACACACCGTCCCATGAACCTAAAGATCATTGGTTTGATTCCCTGTCAGGGCACATGCCTAGGATGCAGGCCAGGTCCCCAGTTGAAGGTGTGCAAGAGGCAACCTATCAATGTTTCTCTCAAACATCGATGTTTCCCTCTCTCTCTGTCTCCCTCCCCTCCCCATTCTCTAAACATAAATAAAATCTTAAAAAGGAAAGTTTTTTAAATTCCACATGACTCCCCTTATATTTTCATTGGACAGCCCTGGCCTAAAACTCTAGGAGAATGAGACTTAGGTCAGGAGTTAAGAGACTTTGTTAGTTAACATTCCACTTAGCTTTATGATCTTTAGTAAGTCCAATAAGGACTTCAACTATGCTAGTTCTCTGCTCCATATAGTGAAGAAAATATCTTCCCTTCATCACCTCACAAGGAATTGAGACTCAGGTGAGAAATTATATAAATATTCTTCAGAGAAGGAAAAAAACACAGGAATATTTTGTTTCATTTTGTTAAAATAAAATTGTTTTATTTGGCCAATTCTATAGACCAGTGATTTTTAGTAATTAGTCTCAAACCTAAATGAAAGTCCAGAGCAATAATTATTTTCAAGAGCTACTGGTATAGCCCAGAGAGAAAATGAAGGAAGTCAAGACAAATGCCATGGAAAACACTTAATCCACATAATTAGGGCTTATTATCAACACACACACACAATACTCTCCCCCAAAAAACCCACTTTCTCCATTTGATCAGTAGAACGCACAATTCTATTTATCCATTTGATAAAGAATGACTCATGCATCCACTGTAAGAGACTTAATCTATAATTTTTCTCCAAGCACTTCCAAATGTCAGACCTCTTGATTTCTCACAACTCACCACTCCCTAGTCACTGACGTACAAGGTCAGGAAAGATCTTCCCTTCTTTAAGAAAGTCAAGATGGAAGAAAAAAAAAGTTGTATGTATATGCATACAGACAAAGGTCTGGAAGAATATAGTATACTAGAACTGTAGTCAGCAGTATGCTAGAAAGAAGAGGGGAAATGCTTTAACTTTTACTTTAAGTGATTCTTAAGTGCTTGGATTCTTTTATAATGAACATATATGGCTTTTGTAATTTCTTAGAAAGTTCTCTTAGAAACAGCAAGTGGTTAAAATATATATAAAATATAAAATGTATATATATTTTATATTAGATGAAACACTATCTCCGTATTTAAAACAAGTGGAAAATTAATATACTGGGAAAATATTTAGGATATAGTAAGTGAAAAAACACAATTGTACATGTATAGCCATTCACAGAAAAGCTGGAAATAATAATGCTTCACTTATACTGTATCTATGGTCCACATTATATCTAGGTTATATATTCTTCTTTGTTTTTTTGCATTTTCCAATTTAACTACAAAGAATACAATTAACCTCTGCCATAAAAATTTTATGATATTTTCGTTAAGAGAAAAACAAACACTAAAAGGTTCCTTGAACAGCTCCCATCTAGACTTCAATAAATCAAAGTTGCAAAACTAAGTTACAATCAAAATAAATTAAGAAAAACAGATGTATAATTAATCCCCTACCTCACTCCTGGTATCGGGAAGTGACTCCTGCGGATGGAGACAAGCATGTGCCACCTTGATGACATGTTCCAATTTTTTGGGCTGTTCCTCCACTTTAGCTGCTAGAAATAAGGCCGCTGGAGCCACAGTCTGGATGGAGAGAAAATAAATCGTATTTATTATTTGTTTATTACTAGATCTAAAAGAGAACTAAGTCTCAAACCAGGTTCTTTGCTTCATTTCATCACCTCGTTTATGCTTTTTCCTGTACTTAAAATGTTTCCCCCTCCTATCTATTAACTATATCCACTTTCTTGAACAAACTCTCATTAAAAGCTACCTATTCAAGCTCTGGCCAGGTGGCACAGTTGGTTGGAGCATTGTCCTATACACCAAAAGACTGACAGTTCAATTCCCAGTCAGGACACATACCTAGATTCTGGGTTTGATTCCTGGTCAGGGCACATGTGGGAAGCAACCAACTGACGTTTCTGTCTCTCTCTCTGGCCCCTTCCTTTCTCTCTAAAATCAATAAACATATCCTCCGGTGAGGATTAAAAAAAAAAAAGGCTAGCTATTCAAGAAGCCACTAGATATAAATAAATAAACAGCTTTCTATAAATGAGATTCTTTACTAAGTTTGTAACTAAACTTTACATACTTTCTTTTATTTTTTAAAGATTTCATTTATTTTTAGAGGGAGGGGAAGAGAGGCAGAAAGGAAGAGAAACATTGATGTAAGAAAGAAACATCAATCAGTTGCCTTTTGTGTGCCCCCCAGGGACCAAACCCATAACCCAGACATTTGCCCTGACCAGGAATCCAACCAGTGACCCTTTGCTTTGCAGGATGACACCCAACCAACTCAGCCACACCAGTCAAGGCTACATACTTTTTTAAAAGGAGTACATTGAAACGTCCAGAAAAGGCAAATCCATACAGACAAGTAGATTAGTGGCTGCTAGGGGCTAAGAGGAGAGGGGAATGTGAGTGACTGCTTAAGTGTGAGGAGTTTCTTTTTCTGGGATGACATAAATGTTCTAGAATTAGATCATGGTGGTGGTGGCACAACTCTGTGAATATACTAAAAACCAGTGAACTGTACAATTTAAAAGGAAGAATTTTACTGTATGAGAATTATCATAATTATACTTACATATGGGGGCATAAATCTTAAAAAATGAATTCAAAGTATAGTAGTATATTTGAGAGGTTATACATAAAGACAGAGTTGAAAAAATTCAAGCCAATACACAAGTAGATATCAAACTCAGACACTAAACAATATTAAGAAAGTAGAGCAATATAAAATACAAGGTCTGTCTGGAAAAGGTCCAACCATTTTTAATATAATGAGAAGGGTTTGCGCAACATTGATGTAACCTGGCAGTCAGGGAAAGTGGACTGGAATGTGCATGTGTGAATAATTACGACTTCACTATATGAGTCAGTAGGGGCAGTAGATGCCATAGAGCAGGGCTATCAAACTCATTTTCACTGGGGACCACATCAGCCTCATGGTTTCCTTCAAAGGGCCAAACGTAATTTGTACAGTTCTAAAATTATTTCGGCCCTTTGAAGGCAACCTGGAGGCTGATATGGCCCCAGGTGAAAATGAGTTTGGCAGCCCTGCCATAGAGTGAGCATGTGCACTGTATGACCATGGCATTCAAAGTGACTAAGCAAGTACAGCAGCAAATCTGCATCAAATTTTGTGTTAAGCTTGAATATTCCCCCGCAGAATCTATTTGGATGGGCCCCAGATATGGGCAACTGGTGATTGGTAGGTTTGTCACAACAACGGGCCCACTCATGCATCATGTCTCATGCAGGTTTTTTTGTGAAACATCAAATCACCCAGGTGATTTGCACCCCTACAGCCCAGATTTGGCACCCTGTGACTTCTGGCTGTTCCCAAAACTAAAACTGCCTTTCAAAGAGAAGAGATTTCAGACCTTAGATGAGATTCAGGAAAATATGATGGGGCGGTGATGGCGATTAGAACAGTGTGAGGCCCCTACTGTTCTACTGCCTACTTTGAAGGGGGCTGAGGAGCCATTGGTCTATGTACAGTGTTTCTTATATCTTGTATCTTCTTCAATAAATGTCCCTATTTTTCATATTACATGACTGGATACTTTCTAGACAGGCCTTATATATGTAGCCTGGTGATCTGGGGAACCTCAGGAAGTAGAAGTTCTCTTGAATCTTAGTATTTCAATGAATCAAAGATGGCAACAACAAAAGATTTTACCAGGAATATAAGAAATTTTATTTCTATTCTTTTATTTCTACTCTTTTATAGAATTGAAATACCTAGTTCATTTTAGTGAACAGAACTGATATGCATTCTAATGCAGAAGTCTCCAATTATACTCCAGGGATACATTCCAAGGCCCCCAATGGATGTCTGAAACTTCAAATACTACCAAACCCTACATACACAATGTTTTTTTCCTATACATACATACCTGTAATAAAGTTTAATTTTTTAAAATAATTTTATTGATTGTTATTACAGTTGTCCTATTATCCCCCTTCATTCCCCTCCACCCTGAACACCCTCTCCCACCCACATTCCCCCCATTTAGTTCATGTCCATGTGCCACAAGTTCTTTAGCTTCTACATTTTCCCTACTATTCTTGCCCTCCCCCTGTCTATTTTCTA
>JAPYXV010000762.1:0-14819 GCA_028533065.1 Trachops cirrhosus | reverse complement strand
GTGAAATATAACAAAAGACACTGAAATAGAGTTGTCAGTGACCAGAGGGGAGAGGGGAGGGAATTTCAGGGGAGAAGGGAAGGGTTTACAGGAACAAATATAGAGGACACATGGACAAAACTAGGGGTGTTGGAAAGGGGAGGGAGGAGGGGAGGAATGGGTGGGTGGGCTGGAAAGGGAATAAAGGATAGAAACTGTATTGAATAAACTAAAATAAAAAAAAAAAAAAGGACATAGAACTACACACGTGCATTGTACCAATGTCATTTTCCTGGTTTTGATGTTGTACTACAGAGATAACCAGAGGAGAAAACTGGGTAAAGGTACATGGGACATGTCTGTACTAGCTTTGCAACTTCTGTGCATCTATAATTACTCCAAAATAAAAAGTTTAAAGAAAAAAAAAAAAGATAATTACATATGTTGATGAGCACACAATGTACAAAGATGTAATGTGTGATGCTAGTGTAAGTGGGAGAGTGGATAATGGAGATATACAAGGAAAAATTTTATATACTATTGATATTAAGTTGGTATTAATCCAGACTAAATTGATATAAGTTAAGATGTACTCACCAAAGCAATCACTGAGAAAATAACCCAAAAATGTACAATAAAAAAATGACAATGGAAGTAAAAGAGTATGCCAGAAAAGAAGTACTAATTTAAGACTTGAGGAACAAAAAGATTATATGGCACATAGAAAAAAAGGCAAAATAGCCTAAGTCCTTCCTTATCGATAATTACATTAAAATTTAAATATATTAAAATCTCCAGTTGAAAGGCAGAGGTGAGCAGAATGGATTAAAAACATGATCCAACAATACACTGTCTATAGAAACTTAAGATTCAAAAATACAAATAGGCTGGAAGTGAAAGGACAGAAAAAGATATTTCATGTAAACAGTAATCAAAAGAGAGCTAGAGTGGCTGTACTGAAATTAGACAAAATAGACTTTAAGGCAAAAAAATTATTACAAGAGAGAAAGAAGAACAATATAAATTAATTAAAGAGTCAACCTATCAAGAAGATATAGCAATTATTAACAGATTCACCTAATAATAGAGTGAAAAAGTCCACGATGCAAAAATAAACAGACTTGAGAGAAATAGATAGTGAACAACAGTAATTAAAAACTTCAAAATCTCACTTTCAATAATGGATAGAACATCAGCAAGGAAGTAGGAGACTTGAACAATATTATACACTAGACCACAAAAAATGTATTTACAGATTTAAAAGGATATCTGCTTTCACCACTTCTAGTCCACATTGTGCAGGAGGTTCTAGCAAGGGAAACTTGTCAAGAAAAAGAAAGTCATCCAGATTGAAAAGGAAGAAGTAAAACTCTCTCTGTTCACAGATGACATGACCTTGTATGTAGAAAATTCTGAGGAATCTACTAAAAAACTTTTAGAATTAATAAATGAGTTAAGCAAGGTTGTAGGGTACAAGATCAATATATAAAATCAGTTTTATTTTTACATACTTGCTATGAAAGATCTGAAAATAAAAATTCCATTCACAATAACATCAAATAGAATAAAATATACAGGAATAAATTCAATAAAACAAGTGCACACTTATACTCTGAAAACTATAAAACATTATTGAAAGAGATTGAAAAAATATCTAAATAAGTAGAAAAACATTCTATGTCCATGGGTTGAAAGATTTAACATTGTTAAGATGGCAGTACTCCTCAAAATGATCTACAGCAGGGGTGTCAAACTCATTTTCACCAGGGGCCACATCAGCTTCGTGGTTGCCTTCAAAGGGCCAAATGTAATTTCAACTCCTCAACAGTTATGGAGTAGTTACCTTTATGCAGTGTTAAAATTATTTCAGCCCTTTGAAGGCAATTGTAAGGCTGATGTGTCCCCAGTTGAAAATGAGCTTGACACCCATGATCTACAGGTTTAACACAATCACTGTCAGAATCCCACATGATTTCTTTATAGAAATTGACAAATTGATTCCAAAATTTATACAGGGCCCAGATCAGCCAAATATATAGCCTGGGTACCAAACCCAGTGCAAGGCTGATTTTGGCCAGAGTACAGGGAGATTGTCATAGATGTTGACTTTAATGTGAAGCTCAGTCCTAAATGTCTTTGTCTACGAGCAGAGGGGTGCTTCCTACTTTGCACCCTACCCACTTTGTTATCTACCTCTGTGAGAGAACCAGCACTCCCTTCTCCACCTATGGCCTTTGGTGGGCTCATTCATTTTCTTATCCTAGAGCCCAGCTCATACCCTTGAGTGGCTCCTGAGCAGTGCAAGGTGTCTCTCTGTTGGGTGTATTGGAGGCTAAGAATTGAGCAAGAGGGTTGGGATGGTATAGGCAAGAGATGTTAAGGCCCAAACTAAAGCAAAATAGAAAAGCTTTTCATGGCAAGGTGAAACAGTTCTGCAGCATCTCACAGTGGGAAGCTGAGTGAATGAAGAGCAAGAAACCTGAGTCTGACTCCTGGCTCCATTGTCTTGATCTGAGTTACCTTGAGCAACAGCCTTAACATTTCTAAGCCTGTTCTTCCATGAATGAAATGGAGATGATAGCATCTACCCTATCTATACCAATGGGTAGGAAGGCTGTGTATGTGAAACCTCTTTGCAAACTGCTGAACATTCTATAAGGACATGTACAAGAATGTGTGTAAGCATACAGCTCTGTGGCAAGAACCAGCAGTTAATTGACTACCCAATAAACTCTGGGGAGAACCACTAGTGGTTCATTCTTTCCTGAGATTTTGTCCCAGAAAGCTGTAGTTTCATACTGTAGGTTAACAGATATTCCTGCAATATTACACATCCTTAGGAATAGCAGTAGTGTGATCTATGTTCTTCCTGATGAAGGCAACACTTAATTGCATCGCACTTTAGAAGAGTTTGTTCACTAGCTTACCATATGCTTTGATCTCTTTGGCATGCCAAGCTTGTGTTTTGGACAATGATTTCATGCTTTTCCAAACATTTCTTCTCTGTTTACAGCTTTGCATAGCTCACCAGGCAGTCTCTTGGTGTGAATACAACAGGGAGCAGAAGGGGGAGGTGACTTCATAGGAAGTGAGACAGTGGGAACACTTGCTGCTCATACTGTGCAGACAGTACATTTTGGAGCACACCAAACACGAGTGCCCAGGCCTCACAGTTCCTGTCAACACTCTGCAGACTCAACTGTTCTGATCAGTGTCTACTACCATATGAACTTTTTGCTTTCTTGGTTTCTGCTTGCTGTAGTATCAGAGGTAGTGTGGTGTTATAGACAGAGTCTGGGCTTTGAGATCATAATCTGGCACCACCATTCACTGACTGAATAGACTGTACAAGCTACTTCCTCTTTTGATGCTTTAGTTACTTCAACTAAAAACCTGGGGACAGTCATAGCCACCTCCTAGGGTTGCTATAGAGGTTAAATGAGATCAGAAAGTGAAGCAAATAGCATATACTTGGTACATATTTGTCCACAAACTGTAGGGATGTGACTTCCTTTATGCCAGTTATTATTATTTTATTTATTTGTTTATTATTTTTTATTGTTGTTCAAGTACAGCTGTTGATTCCACTGCTGGGATTATATCCTAAGAACCCTGAAACACCAATCCAAAAGAACCTATGCACCCCAATGTTCTTAGCACCACCATTTACAATAGCCAAGTGCTGGAAGCAACCTAAGTGCCCATCAGTAAATGAATGGATCAAAAAACTATGGTACATCTATATGGTGGAATACTATGCAGAATAACGAAAGAATGAGCTCCTACCCTTTGTGACAGCATGGATGGAATTGGAGAGCATTATGCTAAGTGAAATAAGCCAGGTGGTGAAAGACAAATACCATATGCCAGTTATTAAACAGATAACTAGAGAAGGACCCTGATCCAGAAGCATATTATAATTTAGTGAGAGAGGGAGGCAGACATATGATCACACTAAGGTTCAGAAATGGGCCTGTACTCCCCCACAAGCTTGACTTCACCACCCACACATGAATGTGTACCTGCAGACTGACATGTACCCACCGGCTTCCCCTTGCAAACATGCTGCCACAGAGTTGCAGGCCAGGAAGCCCAGAGAAACACTGTAGTCCTGCTGTCTGTAGCTCCATTCCCCTGCCAACGTTTGCTGCTGCCCACAGTTGGAGCTGTGCCAATTGTCAGTGGGCTCTTCATCAGTATTGGTGGCACAGCTTCCTGCCCCTCCCCATACTGAACGTTTATTCTCATAATGTTTCACTCTGTTCAATAATAAACTTTAATCTACATATTAGTCCCCTCTTTAAGAGTAAAAACATCTGGTCCTAGGTTGGCGATTTATAAAATGTGCTGCTGGTTAGATCACCAGCCTGCTGATCTAGCCTGGCCATCTCAGGGGACTGCCAGGTCTTGTTTGGTCCTCCTATGATGAGCTCTGCCTTCCTCTCCTGTCTTCAAGCAGCCTGTGGTGGACTCTCAAGGCCACCTCTATGCTCAAGAACCTTAGAAGTATCCACTGCTCTCTGCTGCCTCCAGCTGGTAACCAGGCACTGGGCAGAGCAGCCTGGAGGCTCTGTGTGGCAATGTAAGGGAAGGTTGCATGATAGCAATTTCAATTCCAGCTCTGTATGTCTTAATTTTCCTACTGGTTCTTCCAGAACACACATCGTCCATTATACAGCTTTGTGTCTCCAGGGACCTTACCAACATTCCATTAGATGAATGATTGAGCCATCTTGGGCACATCTGCAATGGTGCCTTGGAGGAAGGTTGAGACAGAGAGTGGTTGTGGAAACAGGGTGCATCACTTCTGCTCTAAACACAATAAAGTGGACTGAGTGACAGTCCACTGGGCTCCTCACTTTTCTAGTCAGGGACATTTCTATCCTTTCAAGAACCCTTCAGAGCAAAGGGGCAGTGTTGACACTTAAGAAATCTGAACCTATCACCAAGTTCCTGGTTCTAGGGTTGACATAAAAACTGCCACAGTGAAAATACTCTAGGGACACATCTTGAAAAAAGGAACCTGGCACATAGGGTCACTGTGACTCTTTTACTTTCATATTTCTCAAGAGGAAGTCAAATTGATCATAAAGCACCACTTCCTGAAATGACTGGTGGTTAATGTTTTATTCTCCATGTGAAATAAAATTTCTTGGAGTGGGTGTGTTTATTTTTCAGTTACTTTTCTTGGATCTGCCTCTCTTTGAATTTCCAAAGCCAGCTTCACCACCAATGAGGAGCTTGATCCTGGACAAAGCAGTTATTCTACTTTGCATACAGGGACATATTCCTCGTCTTTGTTTCCTCTTCTTTGAAATGGGGACATGAATAGCATCTGGCAAGGGTTGTTGAAAGGATTAAATGAGAGGGTATATGTACATCTCTTTGGGGAGACCAGGAAAATGTATCCATTAAATACCTGGTTCCCAAAACAATTCTCTATTATAATAGCTTTATTTTTTCCAAAATGCAAGTAGAGGACTATAGAACTTTCATGGTATATCTCATGTCCGAGACAATATGACTGAGTAACAAGAAGATTGTGATTTTGAGGTATCTCTGAGAAATATGAGTTTTCATGTCATGGAGAAAGCATATTGAGCAGTTTGTTTAGGGCAAAGCCACTGCATTCTAACCATAATGGGAGGCTCTGTTCCTAATAACAGCTGTCTTTTCTCTGAAAATAATGTTGATTCTCTAGATAATAACACCTAAGCTACCATGTTGAGTGAAGAGTAGATAAAATATCTACGCAAAGCACATGGTGATGGCTTGTGACCATATGTTCCTCTAGTGTCTGGTGACTGGAAGTCTTTTAGAAAAAGGCTTTCCAAGGAGGACTTGGGGGTCATGGAGAGTAGTTAGAATCTGAGGCCCACAAGACAGATCTGAGTTCAAATCCTTTACCAGCCTACATGTAGACTGAGAACTTGGGCCAGTGACTCATCTCCTCTGAGCCTGAGCTCTCTCATATGCAAAACTGGGACCTCCCAGTTTTTTTTCCCTCCTGGAAGGGTCCCTACCTTCCAGGGCTATTGGGAACTTAGAGGTCACAGAGAAAGTCCCTGCTGATGAGCTCCTTTCCCATGACTCATTCCTCAGCAGCAGGAATAAAGATGTATGTTGTTATCAAATCACATTTATTGAATATGCACTATGGAGCAGGGGACTCTTAAAAGTATTTTAACTCAAATAACTTTGAGTTAAATGCAACTATGACCTCCTGTGTAGCTGAGGGAATGGGATATAGCCTAAGAGGCAACTCAGAAAGTCAGGATGGTGCTGGGATTTAAGTCCAGATCTATCTGTCTCTAGAATTTACAATATATTAATAACATGACACTGCCACCAAAAATACACTGCAATATACTAAATGACTTCAAAAACACACACTTGATATTTGCAATACACTCAAGTGAAGGGCCATGCTTTTCAATGTTATTTTACATTTCCACAGTGAAGTACTTTCTTAACTTTCTTTCACCTTAAAAATGGCGAATTCCAGCAGGAACTAGACCATATGGTGCTTACGCCCTCCTTTTTATGAAGGAGTGGATTCCCCTAGCATTCACACTTGCACACCTGCTTTGCTGGACTTTCCTTCTGGCAGAGGACAAACCAGGGGCCGGGAAGATTTGATGGTGCTCCAGCTTCAAGCCTTGTAGAAGATAGTCTCTAGTCCACACCTATCCACACTCAGCCACCCCCCAGATCCTAGCAAAGGAGGGATCATATGTGCACAGTGTGTCACTAATAGAAAGTGTTTTTCTCAATGCTTAGCTCACCACCAAAAAATCTAACCCTAAGAGAGACCTGAGCAAATGAGCTTCCAATTCTTGAAAGCAGCCATGACCCTCCTGTGATAGACTGCAAAAATCTCCCAAATTCTTCACCTTTCTCTGCATACATGAGAGACATGTGGTTGCCCTCCAACAACCCTGTGATTGCCCTAGCTTATGGGTCCCCAACTGCCCTCTTCTGGGTCTGTGGACACTGGTGGCATTACTGCTTGAGCTCCACCTCCTGTCTCTCCATCCCCACCCACCCCATCTGTGGAAAACTTGTCTCCCATGAAACTGGTCCCTGGTGCCAAAAATGTTGGGGACTGCTGCATCGGCCTAGCTGACAGCCAGCAACATCACAAATGTGACAATGTGAACAAAGCCATCCTCATGAACCAGCTGTGTGTGGAAGACTAGGTGAGCCCAGGAGAGCCTGACTCAATCTTATCAGCAAGACTGATTGCTCACCATTTGAAGCTGTTGATTTATGGTGATGTGTTACACTGCATAGCTAACTCCACCCATCCCCAAATCGGAGCCAGTTGTAACAGACACACCTAGCCAGGACTTTTTGGTTCTGTCTTTCTCATGTCCTGAATCCAGTTTATGGAGCCCAGTATGAATGGGTGTAGGCAAGAAACAGACTGGGTTTGAATCCTGACTACCCCAGTGTTGGCTTCTCAGAGTCTCATCAGGACTAATGATATCTACCCTCAGAGCCATTGGGAAGACTGGTGAAAAATAGATGGGTTTCAGAATGGTCCTGAAATTGAGTAGGTTTTCAGTAAATGATGGCTGCTAGGAGGTGCTACATTGACATTGGTTAAGTTTTTACCTTTAGAATTGGAGCTTTGTCCCATTGCAACATCACTGGGGCTTCTTGGAGGGTGACAGATATTTGATTCCTTCCTTTTCATACCTATTTGTAATAACCAATTCTATACAAAGCCCAGTGCTGAGTGCTATGGAAGGACCCAAATGTGGGAGAGACGTGGGCCCAGTCTCTAAGGCTATTGCATGAAGGGTGTGTGTGATGGCAAATAATATATTTGTTCTTTGTCCCTGCTTCCTGGCACAGAGCTCCTAAAACTCTTGGAATTTCCTGACTAAGAGGAGCATCTTCTGTTATTCAAAAGGAGTCCCTTTTAACCAAATCTGAGTTGGCACTACTGAGGTAACTTGGCAGGCCTTTAGAGAGAGTCAGGATGGATGCTGGGCTCCAGAAAGACTGAGGCATGATTAGAGGGCTGGAGATTTCAGCTCCATCCTTTAACCCTACCTCAAACCTCCAGAGAGGGGAGAGAGCCTGGAGGTCAACATCCCATCCATCAGTCATCAATAACCAATGATTTGATCAATCATGCCTATATAATGAAATCTCCATAAAAACCCTAAATGACTGGATTCAGATAGCTTCTGGGTTTGTGACCAGGTAAATGTACTAGGAGGGTGGGCCACTTGAACAGGGCATGGAGGCCCCACACCCTTCTCTTCCTTCTCCACCCTGTGCCTGGACCTCTGCATTTCTCCATTTGGCTGTTCCTGAATTGTATCCTTTATAATAAACCAGTGATACCAAGTAAAGTGTTTTCCTGAGTTCTGTGAGCTGTTCTAGTGAATTATCAAAATTGAAGAGAGTCATGAGAGCCTCTGAATTTGTTTGTAGTCAAGTTGGACAGACAGGCAGGTAGGCTGGGCACTCCATTTGTAACTGAGTCTGAAAGTGGGGACAGTCTTGTGGGACTGAGAGCTTAACTTGTGTTGTCTGTTCTAATTCTGGATGATTAGAATCAGAATTGAATTGAATTATACTGTTGGATACTCAGTTTGTCTCAGAGAATCACGAGGGGCAACACAGATGGCCAAGGCTGTCTGTCCTCCCTCTACCTTTAGGCCCTCAAGGGTAGGGCCTGCCACATTCCCTCCTGGGCCATGGGAGAGAGCAGAGAACAAGGGACTGCACAGAGTCCTGATCTGTTCCAGGACAGGGCAATGAGGAACAGCTTGGGCTTGTGCTCATGGCATATTTCTCCTCTTTCTAATTTTCAATTTTGTATTTCAATATTTGTTGCTGTCACAAGAGATTTATGAAATATCCCAACCCTAAATTTTGAGCACACACTCACTGTGAGGTCCTGTGGAAAGGCCTGGGCATTTTGATTTTGGGCCCTGTTGACTGTGTGCCTGGCTAAAGAGTTGCACAGAGCTTCATTCTGGTAGCACTCTACTTGACAAGTTGCAGGGTTTGGACCTGGGGCTGGCTCAACCAGAAAGAAGGGACATCTTTGTCATTTGTAGAAAGGTACTGAAAAGACTCAGGGCCCTGGCTTTGTGCTATCAGTCTCCTGGAGAACAAGTCCAAAGAAGAGTTTTGAACATAGTACTCTGGGATTCAAAGGAAGTAAGGGCAGTGGCAGAGGTGGTAGCATTGGAATTGACACCAGGCCTAACTCTCCTCTTACAAGTGCACAAATGATTCAGGTTTCAGGGGTCCCCAGGGTGCCTGGCCCTGCACCTCTATGTTTAGAATGACCTTGCCTTCCCAGTCCTGCACTCAGCAGTCTCAGAACTAGCCCTGATGTGGCAAGGAGCATATTGTGCCCTTATAGCAGTGTCTCCCCTTAGTTCAAAAGTTGCAATGGTTTTTGTTTTATTTTATTTACTATTTATTTACTTTTAATCTTCACCAGAGGATATGCTTTATTGATTAGAGAGAAAGAGAAAAATAAACATCAATGTGAATGAGAGATATCAATCATTTGCCTCCTATACATACTATGATCAGGGATCAAACCTGCAACCTAGGTGTGTGCCCTTATCCGGAATTGAACCCACAACGTTTTGGTGTATGGGACTGTTGGGAACTTCCCTGGCTGGTTTCAGGAGCTGTAAGTCCCCCAAGGCTAAGGCTGAGTGACCGACCTTCAGACCATAAGCCACTAAAGAGACAAAGCTTATCTCCCTGGCAGGGGCACCAGCCTCTTCCTCTTTTACCTCACCCTGCCTGGCCCCCAGTCTTTGATCAGTTAGCCAATGACGGGTAAGATTCTTCAAGGGAGGGATGACCTAAGACAGGCATGACCATGGGGGCCCCTAGGGAAAGACTTGGGGGCTATAGAAAAGGGGTGATGGACCCTCGTCCCTTGGCTTTGACACAGCCTGAGTCCTCATTCTGTCTGCCAGAAGTCTCCTAATCTCTTGGCCACCTTACTTTCCCTGCCTGACTTAAGCCTTAAACAATGCTGGTGGTGGATGCAGCCTTGTGCTGTAAAGGACAGGTTCCCTAAGGTTATCAGGCCTAAGAAAGTATATGTAAAATCCTGTGAAACCTGCTTTGTTTAGAATGCTCTCAATTAAATGATAAGGGTCCAAGCAGGAAGTGAGTTTGTTCCCCAAAGTTTTATGGCCATTTAGCTACCTTTCCCTGACTCAAAATAGGCCCTCAGAGTTTTTTGTATGTTGTCTATTATTTGATCCTTACTGCCTGATAATGATTAATGAGCTTTACTATACACCCTGTATTCCTATGCAGATTGAATCCAATAAAAGCCTCTCAAGGCAAGGGTCAGGTTGCTCTCCCCTTGAGAGAGAAGTCACACTGTCCCTTTTCCTCCACAGGACTCAGTAGTCCATGTGAATTTTTTTCATCTCATCCATAATGCTGCAGACACTGCGGGCTGGTGTCTGTGTCATGGGACAATGCTCCAACCAACTGAACCACCTAGCCCAGAATGCAATTGTTATTTTGGCAGTTACCATTTGCTGAGCACATTTGATGGTTTACACATATCACCACCCAAAGATATTTCATTAATTCCTGTCTTAGGAGGAAAGTGAGGCTCATAGGGAGTAAGTGATATGTTTCAGATCAGCAGTTAGCAGGGGCTAAGCTGGCATCCCAACCCCAGGTGTCTGACACCAGGTGGCTGCATTTATTTTCATAGTGAGAATGTGGGCACAGGTGTCTACCCCGGTTCCTATATGGTAGAGCTGACTGTGTGTTTTGTTGGCTGCACCCTCCACACCCAAGGCCCGCAAAGCACTGATAGGCCCAGAAATCTGCTTCCAAGGCATTTGATTCCCGCTGATGACCCTTGGTAGCAAATTCAAAGGATAAAGACTTTTTGAACATTGTCAGTCATGTCTTCAGTAATATATGCTAAAACATATTTATGACCAAAATGATTTCATCAGAAATGGGCCTAAATCCCTTCCCCATTCTCCATGTGAACTTTTAGAGTTACCTTCTTTGGTGCAGGTAGGATGTTGGGGCAATGGTGACATGTTTCAAAGGGAGGGAAAGAGCTTGCTTTCCTATGCATCAACCCAGGAAGCCTGAGCAGAGAGAGGAATGCCATCCCTGGGAGGTAGCTGGGATCTGAAAATGGGGTGGCCTCTACCCCAACTAAAGGGGGAATGAAATGCATACCTCTGAGGCAGCCTGTCAGGTCTTGGGATGAGGGGTGGGGGTTGTATCTTGCAGAATTAGGTGCAATCACAGCCTTATTGTAACAGTAAAAATCTGGAGATGACCTACAGTGGGCTCTGCTGTGGCACCCAGATGTTTCCAGGACTGAAGGGTTTAGGGCCCCAGCAGGTGATAGATAACCCTCAGCCTCCACCTCCACTGGAGGTTTTCTCACCTAAGGTATACCCCTTCTTGGGGGCAGTGCCACGAGTGGCTGGTCATTGTGGGGTATAAAGGTCTGGCCTCTTTGCCTCAACTTAGCACAGGCCTGTAAGTCCATACCAGCTTCAGGTGATTGTGGAGTCGACTTAGGTCATTGCCTGATCACAGTCCATCATCTTCCTTTGCTCAGTCATGCTTCCCAACTCCCTACAAATGTCAGTCCTGATACACTTCCTCCATACTGCCTTCATCTCAGAGTCAGCTTTCCAGGGGACCAGGTCTGTAACGCACATAAAGGCCAATCTGCTGGATATTGTGAAATAACTGAGCATATAGTCATTAAGTGGACATTATACAGCTTAAGATCTGGTTGTTAAACTGTATGCATGTCCCAATTTCACTGTGTCCTTCTCAAAAGGAAAAAGTCATGTATGTGTCAATTTTTTTTGGTGATGACAGTAGTTATGTCTGCAGAGTAGGGATGGAAGTTTAGAGTTATTTGCTTTCTGCTTTATACTTTGTATGTTGTTTGAATGCTTTCTGTGAGTACACAGTTCACATCCACATTGATAATTCAAAGAAAGGTTGGATAAAACTATGCCCTAGTTGGTGTTCTTTGAGCTTCCTGCATCTGTGGTTTGTTGATGGTCACTGACTGGAGCTGGACAAACTTCAAAATTAAGAGTCAGCTATCAAGTATGAGGGCATACAGTCTTCCACTTCTATCACCAACTGCAAGTTGGGGGTATTCCTCAAACAACCTCAGGTTCGAGAATTTGCTAGAAGAGCCCTGACTGGCGTAGCTCAGTGGATTGAGCGCAGGCTGCGAACCAAAGCATCGCAGGTTCGATTCCCAGTCAGGGCACATGCCTGGGTTGTGGGCCAGGTCCCCAGTGGGGATCACGTGAGAGGCAACCACACATTGATGTTTCTCTCTCTCTCCTTCTCCCTCCCTTCCCCTCTCTAAAAATAAATAAATAAAATCTTTTTTAAAAAAAGAATTTGCTAGAAGACTCAGAGAACTTACGGAAAGCTATTATACTTACAATCATGGGTTATTACAAGGAAAGGATACAAATTAGAATCATCCAAGGAAGAGATGCATAGAGCAGAGTATGGGAAGATTCCAAATATGAAACTTGCCTTGTTATCTCCCATGGATTCAGGATGCATTTCCCACCAAGTATCAATATGTGACAATACACACAGATTATTGCCAACCAGGAGCTTGCCTAAGCCTCAGTTTTCAGAGTTTTTACTTGGGCTCTATAACATGAGCTTGATTAACTGTCCACATGGGTGATCTCAGCTTCCAGGTAGACTAATACCCCATGACTTAAGTTCCCACCCTAAATCACATGGTTGATCTTTCTGGCTTAGGTGGTAGCTAGCCTAAGACAGTCAGGTGTGGTTAGCAACACTCTAAGATCTGATATAGCTGGCCCTTGCCCTAAATGAAGACACTCTGATCAGATATGACAAGTTTACCTCCCAGAAGCCAAAGGCAAAGACCATCCCTCTTTTTAGGCAAGGTTAAATTCTCTACTACAGGTCTCTGCAGAGAGGTCACATTGAGCTGCAAGTGGCTTCTGTGGTAACTTCAGGAGTCAGCAACATGACAGAAGACAAGAACGAACTGACAGTTACTAGAGGGGAGGAGGAGGGGGATAATGGAGGAAATAAGGGGAAGGGACATCAAGGAACATGTATAGAGGACCCACGGACAAAACCAAAGAGGGATAAGATTGAGGGTGGAAAGTGGGAGGTGGCAGTGGGTGGGGTGGGGGAAAGCAGTGGTGGGAAAATGGAGGCAACTCTACTTGAACAACAATAAAAAAAAGAGAGAGAAAAGGAGAGAAAAAACTCATAAAAAAAGACCAAAATCAACTTCCAGACCCAGATTGCCCCTTTTGACAGTTGCTTCCCCAACCAGAGCCAGACTAGCAACTGTTGGCAGAACTACCTAAACTTCCACCACCATGAGAAGAAAATGATTGCTAAAGGTGGTGTCTCCATGAGTGAATGGTACTGGCATGTGCACAAGTCTCTTGGCCCCATATCTCCGGTTTCAGCCTGGGATGACCACTGGCCAGAAGGCATGCTTCCTGAGCTGCATCCTACCTGGCTGCATCCTACCTGTCCTCTGTCCTCCATCCTTCTCCCAAGGAGGTAAAGGAGGACCTGGATCCTTACCCTAGGATCCTGAATCATGGCTTAACTAGTAATAAATATTTGTTGCAAAAGTGTAAAAAAATTTTTTTCTACCACACAGTCATTAATTTTAGAAAATTCTCAGCCATATTACTTCATATATTTCTTCTATTCTCTCTTCTTTTCTGGTATTCCAATCATGCATTTATTATAACTTTTGAAATTTCTGACAGTTCTTGAATATTCTGTTATGCTTTTTGTTCTTTTATTCTCTTTGCATTTCAGTTTGGAATTTTCTAATAGTGTATTTTCAAGCTCACTGATTCTTTCCTTAGCTATGTACAGTCTACTGATGAGTCCATCAAAGGTGTTCTTCATTTTTGTTGCATGTGTCTTATTTCTAACACTTTCTTTTGATTTTTTCTTAGAGTTCCCATCTTTCTGCTTACATTAGCCACCTGTTCTCACATGTTATCTACTTTCTGTATTAGAGTCCTTAACATACTAATCACAGTTACTTTAAATTTTCTATGTGATAATTCCACTGTCCCTCTTATATCTGAATTGGGTTCTGATGCTTGGCTAGTGTGAGTTGGAGTTGGGTATTTTCCTTCCCTAGGTCAGTTAGGCTCTAATAACATCAGCAGGTTAGGCTCTGGTTAACTATTTCCCCTGAGGTCAGGCCTTGTTAAGAACAGAGCCTCTAACATTTCAAAATGATACCCTTTCCCTCCTCCTGCTGGAAGCACAAGGGGATTTTTTTTTTTTTTTGCTGATATTTACTGTGGGAACCTGGCTGAGCTCCTGCTGGTAAGTCTCACAATATTGTGGGGAACCCCCTATGACTGGGTGCCCGGGACTATTTAACTTTCAATGATGTACATACTGAGGCTCCAGCAATTCATCAATTACAGCTCAGATATTCTTACCCTGGCACCGCGTCCCCTGGTCGTTTGCACTTGTGACTCTCTGCTCCAGTAAGTCATGGCTCCCTATAGTCACTTGTCTCTCCAACTTGGTGGGCAGGGCCTATGGTTTGTCTTGTGTCCTCCCCTCTGTTATGGATTCTGGAAGAGTCATTGAGGTTTCAGTCTGTTCAGCTCTTTACTTGGTGTTAGGACAGAGAAGTGACTTCTTTTTTTTTTATTTTTAATTTTTATTTTAATTTATTCAGTACAGTTTCTATCCTTTATTCCCATTCCAGCCCACCCACCCATTCCTGCCCTCCTCCCTCCCCTTTCCAACACCCCTAGTTTTGTCCATGTGTCCTCTATATT
>JAPYXV010000761.1:0-14820 GCA_028533065.1 Trachops cirrhosus | reverse complement strand
TCTGTGCTCCAGGAATGTTTCTTGTGGGTTATGTGCACTCCCTGTTGTAAGTTAGTCTTTAATGCTGTTGACCTTTTGGTGGGTAGAGTTAACCCTTCAGGGTGGCTGGCTATAAGAGTAAACCTTGATCACTGTGTATGAGACACTGTGCAGGGGCTGCCTCCCAAGTCAGGGTTGTTCCCAGCAGGGTCTGGTGCCTGCCAGAATTCCCCTTTGGTGTGTGACTTGTGGAGCTAGTTGCATCAAGCTGTGATGTGGTCTGAAGCCCACCACTGGTTGTGCTGGTTCTGGGTTCCACTTGGGTGGGGTTCAGATACAGTTTGTTCTCAGGTGTTGTTTGTGATCAGCCTTGGGCTGCCTGTCAGAATCTAGCAGACTGTTCACTGTTTGTGTCTATGTCTACTGGACCTGTGTGTACATTGAGGGGCCAGTCTGCGTGGAAAAGTTCGGCCTTTTCTTGCTTAGAGCTGGAACAGGTCTGTGAAAGAAATGAGGCTCTGTGAGGTCTGTCTCTATGTTTCTACTACTCTGCCTCCCCCTCAGGTTGCCTAGTCGTCCTCCAAAGCCTTTCAGTGACAGACTGTAGGACAAGCTCAGGCTAGTGGAGATAGGGCTAGTGGGTCCTTTATTTTGGGGTTATGCAGTCAGGCACTCAATGATTGGAACTAGTCCCTGTTTCAAAGTCAAACTTCTCAGTCTCTGCCAGAATCTCCAACTTTACTTTTTCCTAGTGGGGCTCACTGCAGGTTCAGATTGGGTACAGCTAGCCATCCTCTTTGCAGTAGCAAGCTTAGCCACCCTGGGCTCAGGAGGACAGATCAAAAGAATCTCTTATTGGGGATAATGCTGACCCAGCCTGCAGGAGGAGATAAAGCTCTTCATCCTGGTCCCAGACAATAACATCCAAGGGTCTTGCACTTTGAAAATCCCCACTCTGAGCTGCTCTTTCTTCTTTCCACAGACCTGTGCCCATCAGAGTTATTTGGGACTTGTCAGGGCTGATCTAAACAAAGTTTTCCTTTGGGGGTGGTGCCCATAAACCCTAGAAAGGAGGCAGGCACTTTCTCTCCTTCTTGGGGTAGTGTGGACTGAACTAACAGGCCATATTGGATTTGCCTCCCTTCAATGTTGCCATGCAGTCTAGCACTGGACCATCTGGCTCCTGGACACAATCCTCCCTGGGAGACACATTCCAAAAATCCCAACTCTGTGTGACACCATGGTCCCTCACACCACCAAACCAAGCAGGACAGGGCCAGAAGTCCCCTTTCAACAAGGGCTTCAAAGCCAGTAGTGTGGGGCAGAAAGTCCAAGCTTGGCATGACTCTCTCACACCACTGAACCCAGTGGGACAAGGCTGAAATTCCCAGTCTTGCGCAGCTACGCTTTGCCTTCAAACTCAGGGGGAAGGAGTAGGCCAAGTGGCTCAAAAAATGGGGTGGGGGCACTGGCTATGCACTTAAGGTGTGAGAGATCCATCCTTTTTCCCAAGCCACACAGTTTTGTCACTGTATGGGTATCAACCAAAAGCTTCCCCAGAAAATAGAGACCTCCTTAAAGTCACTGCTGGATGTAGCCAACAGACACCTCTGGAGAACCTGAGTGCAGCACTGTGGCCTTTCCAGCAGTCAGAATCCAGACTATTGACTCCCCAGGCTGGTGTTGTAACAATAGGAGTGCTCTTCATTGGGTGGCTGTGTTCTGATTCTCCAAGGCCGACTAAATTCTCACCACCTTTCGCCACCAGATTCTATGTGGGCTTCACTTCCTGACTCTGTTGTTCTTCTTTTAAATTATTGTATTCATTTCTCACTGATTCTTTTTGTGTTTTCTATTTCTTTGTGTAAATTCTCACTGAATTCATCTACTCTTACCTTAAGTTTGTTGAGCATCCTTATAACCAGTGTTTTGCATTTTGTATCTAGTGAATTGCTTGTCTGTTTAGTCCTTTTTCTGGAGTTTTTTCCTGTTCTTTCACTTGGGGACATGTCCCTTTATCTTCTAATTTTGGCTGCCTTCCTGTGTTTCTATGTATTAGGTAGATCTTCTGTGTCTCCAAGTGTTTATAGAGTGACTTATGTAGATGTCCTGTGGGGCCTATTTTTGCAGTCTTCCTGGTTACTTGAGCCAGGTGTGTCCCTTGTGTGGGTTGTGTGTGCTCTCCTGTAGTAGTTGGGCCTCAATTGCTGTTGGCATGTCAGTAAGTGGGCTTGACCCTCAGGCTGACTACCTGTGAAGGCTGGCCATGACTATAGTAGATTAGCTGTTGTGAGAAGGCTGACCACACAGAGTAGCAGTTGTTTTAGCAGGGCTCTGGTGCCAGCTAAGTCGGCCCATTTGTGAAGCAGTTTGGGAGATGTTCTGGTATGGTATGAAGTTGACCACTTAGTGTGTTGGAACTGGAGTTTGTTGGAAGGGGCTCCAGTGCGGGCCAAGATTAGCCATCATTTGTGTTAGGATTAAGGGCACTTGGCAGGGGCTAGAAAGTGATCTGTGTTTGGTTGCTGCCTATGCTGAGCTTGGAGGTGCTTGTGAAAGGCTACACTGTGAACTGAGGCTGGCTGCCATGAATGCCAGGTTTGGGACAATTTGGTGGGCACCATGATACTACATGAGGCCAGCTGCCACTTGTTTTGGGCTTGTGGCTGCTTAGGCCATGACTAGCCATCACTTATGCCAGGCTTGGAGCCACCTGATAGGAGTTACAATGCAAGTTGAGACTGGTCACTACTTGTGCTAGGCTTGGGACCACTTACCAAGAGCTACAGTGCATGCCAAAAACAGCTGCTGCTTGTTTGGGGTTTGTAGACCTTGGAAAGACTTTGGGAAAGTCTGCAGCATGAGCTGAGGCAGGCTGTTCACGTCGAGGAGCTTCTGGTAGAGGGTTAAATGAGTAAGATGCATGAGACAGGGTCTCAAGGAATCACCAGAGCAGGGCGAACAGTGTGAGCCAGATTAATGAAGAATACAGATTTGATGTCTGCCTGCAATAAGCCCACTGGGTTGAAGGAGAGCTCGATTAAAGAAAAAAACAAAAACCAAAAAAACAGTGGTACCTACCTACCAGTACTTCTGTCAACAGAGAGATTGGCCCTAACCCCTGCCCCTCCAGTGCTTGCTTTGAAGTTAGTCAATTTAGTTTACCCCCATGTGTCCCTAGCACCTGAGATTAGAACAAGTGAATTCGTAAACTACTGAGTTTATGCACTGACCCCTTAAGAGCAGCATATCTCAGTCTCTAGCAGTCCTTTGTCTTTCTATGATGTAATCTCTGCTGATTTTCACAGCTACATGTTATGGGAAGTTTTTTTCCCAGCACTAGTATCCTAGGCTGGGGAGCTCAGTGAGAAGTTGGGATCCCTTGCTCATTATGGGGGACCTTCATATGCAAGATAACTTTTCCAGTTCTTTATTGTCATACTGAGGGTGTGAAACCTGGACTTTCCTTATCTCTACCCCTCCTGGCAGTATTCATGTGGCTTATTCATTATATAATTAGTTATAAAACTTCTGTTTAGCTATTTCTCAGGTCAATTCTCCAGGGTGGTTGTTCTATAATTTAGTTGTAATTTTGATATGACTATGAGAAAATGTGAGCATAGCATTTACCTACTCTGCCATCTTGACTGGAAGTCCTTCATTGAATCACACTTATAAAATATGTGATAATATGCACCGTTATGTACATTCTATTTCAAAAAACTTAAAGTAATGAAGCTATTGTACAAAAAGATTTAAAGTTGATACATTTGACTATATAAAAACATGTTCCTTTCTGCATGGGACAATATTATGAATGAAATAAAAAGGTAAATGAGAAACTGGGGAAAAGGTTGTAACACATACAACAAAGAACTAATTTACTTCACATATATTTAGTAGGGGAAATGATCAAAAACTTAATAGAAAAGTGAGAAAAACATAGGAGTTAACATAGTAAATGATGTACAAATAGCTTTCATATAGATGAAAAGGTACACAATCTAATGATAAAATAAATGCAATTAAAATTACCAAGACATATATTTTTGCCTTTCAGCAGAGATTTTTAAAGTAACAACACAGTGCATTATAAGAATTTAGAGAAATTAACACTGCACTTTGCTGTCAAGAGCATGATCTTTATGGTATTCAGTTTGGTCATAGCTAAAAGATTTTTAAATAAAATATGCTGGGACCTAGCAATACCTAAAGATCAATTCCAATGTGTTCACAAAAGAAATGTATGAGAATATTTATAGCATTAGTGTTAACAATGACAAAAGGTTGCAAACAATCTAAATGTCCATTTATTAAGTAGTTAAATAAACTTTTGTATGCTTGTGCATACAGTACTACATAGTCATTAAAAATAAACAGTACTTATACAGGAAGATCTCCATAAAAATAAGTTTTATTATAAATACTTTAAAACAGTGTTACTAGTATGGTGCCACCATTATACATTCTTATCTCCCTGAGAGTGATATTGTTAAGATACTCCATCGAGGGAAAAAATTTAAAGAAGAGTTACTTCTTACAGAAGAATAGCAGCTAATAAATGTCAGAGGATGATACAGTCAGAAAATCATTATTTTGAGGAGAAAGCCCAAGATGGAGAAGTAGGTGAAAGTTGAACTCACCTTTTCCCATAGAAACACTAAAATTACAATTAAATTATAAAACATTGCACCTGGATAACCAAGCAAGGACTAGCTTAACAGAAGTAATATTACCCCAGACATATAGAAAAAGCCACATTGAATATGATAAATAGAAGGGCTGGATATGTGAAACGGCTGCCCCTGCACCCACATGTGGCAGTTGAGAATCAGTTGTAGAGGTCCCCCCTTGAGAGGCTCAGAGCACCAGTGCCAGGAAGAGGAGCCCACATAACATCTGGCTCTGAAAATCAGCGGGGATTCCATCCATCTGGGTGAGACAAAGGCTGCTGAAAAGCAGGCATCCTCTTAAAAGGAAAATGCACAAACTTTTGCTTGTAGCTGCTTATTCTGGACTCCAGCAAAAGGACATTGGTTCTGGGAGTGCCAGAGTCATACAAGGAGAGACTGACTTGTGTGGCTTCAGTGTGAGCACTGGAGGGACAGATTCTGATGTCCCTGTGTTGAACCCTCCTACCACAAGTCCCACAGGCACCATGTTCACTGGGTTAAGCACTCCCCACCCACACACACACACATGGCATTAGCTTCTAGAGCTACAGTAGCTCAGCCCTGACAACTACCTGGGGACACACCCTGGCCAATTAACATACAGCCTGGGGCTCTGTCAGTGGCAACCAGCCTGAATGCATGTTATAGTTTTTCTTAAACAGTGTTTGAAAAATTCCAGTCAAGTTCAGGGTTGCTAGACACAGAGAAAGAAACTTAGTTGTGTAGATTTAGGACAAGGACCATGTTCCTGCATGCATAACAGGCACTATCTTTCCTGTGTTGAGGCCTTTCTCCACACGGTGAAATCTTCATCTGATTTAGCCTTGTGAATTCTGCTAGTTCTACCCACAAAACTCCCTGAGATTCCACCATCACCACCCCAAAGGCCCCAGTTGGTGGTGGTTGGCCTTGGTGTACCATGAGACTTTCACTGAGCAGACTCAAATGCAGCACTGGCACCAAGTTTAAAACTGTATTAACCTGGTAAACACAACTCATCCCTACCTGGTGACTTCCTGAGACCCCGCCTAACACAATTCACTAAATGTCCAAGGCTTTTCAGTGGCACAACCTAGCCAAAACTGGAAGGTGGCAGTGAATCTCAGGGTGCCTTGGTCCTTTCACTGACCTGTCACAGGCCTGGTACTAGTGGCAGCTGGCCTTGGTTAGCAACTTGGCCCCCTCATGTGCACCCAGGCCTAGCAGAAGCAGCTATCAACTGTGGATCACTTTGTAGTTCCCAAAAGGTAACTCAGGCACAATTCAGGCAGCATATGACATTAACCTTCACTGAAGTCACTCCCAAAAGGCCCCAGAACAAACACACCTGAGGGATGGCTTCAGAAGACAACAGAACACTATCCAATTAGCTTCACAAGCGGCAGACCCAAAGGGAGGTCTCAATAGGCAGTACATGCTGCTAGTGCAAATTCTACTTCATGGACTCAAACTCTGAACAGCAGCTGGTACACTGTGGTTGTGGCCAATCCTCATAGCCAGTGAGACTGACAATCAACCCCACCCACAGACATGCCAACAGCGATCAAATCTCAACTGTAACAGGAGGGCACACACAAACCATACATGAACCATTCCTCAAGAACCCAACTCAGGTTATCAGTGAGGCTGCACCAGTGGTCCCCAAAAGACACCTACTATATAAGGCCAGCCTACCGAAACTGGGAGACATAGCAGATGTACCTAATACACAGAAACAAACACAGAGAAGCATCCAAAATGGGGAGATAAACATACCCCAAATGAAAGAACCAGAGAAATTCCCAGACAAAGCACGAAATGAAATGGAGGCAAGCAATCTATCAGATAGATTCAAAACACTGCTTATAAGGATGCTCAAAGAACTTAGGGCAGGGGTGTCAAACTCATTTTCACTGGGGGCCACATCAGCCTCGTTGTTGCTTTCAAAGGGCTGAATGCAATTTCAACTCCTTAACAGTTAAGGAGTAGTTATATTTATACAGTCCTAAAATCATTTCAGCCCTTTGAAGGCAACCACGAGGCTGATGTGGGCCCCAGTGAAAATGAGCTTGACACCCCTGACTTAGGGGAAGAATAGATGACTCCATGAGGACTTAAACAAAGAGATTATAAACATTAAAAAGGACATGGAAACCATAAAAAAGAACTAGTCAGAAATGAATAATACAATAACTAAAGCACTAGAAAAATGCACTAGAAGAAGTCCTGGCCAAGATGGAAGCGTAGGTAGAAACCCTTTGCTTTCTCACACAACCAAAAGGAGGGTAAGAACCAATCTAAAATCAATAAACAACCAGAAGTGCCAGAAAATCAAACTGCATGGAACTCCAACAACCAAGGAATTAAAGAAACAGTCAACCAGACCAACCAGACCGGTAAGACGGGTGGATAGAGAGAACCCGCTGCAAGGCAGTGGACTGCACAGGCAGGGCTGGCTGAAAGGCCCCACGGCAAGGCCGCAGACCAGACCTCATGACAAGGTGGGGGCTGGCTGAGAGAACCTGGGTGAGCTGGCAGATCAGACCCCGTGACAAGGAAGGGGCTGGCTGAAAGGCCCCACGGCAAGGCCGCAGGCCAGACCTCATGACATGGTGGGGGCTGGCTGAGAGAACCTGGGTGAGCTGGCAGATCAGACCCCGTGACAAGGAAGGGGCTGGCTGAAAGGCCCCGGGTGAAGTTGCGGACTGCATGAGTGGGGCTGACTGAATGGGAAACTGAGACTCAGAGCTGACTGTGGATTACAGTGGGGGTTGCCATGATGGGAGAAACTCCCAGTTTCACATGAGACTAGAAAGTGGGGCTAGAGCCGAGTAAGCAAGCTGCATTGTTGCCTCTCTGGCCCCTCCCCCACAGGAAGCACCACAGCTCAGCAAGGAGGGTTGCCCTGCCCTGGTGAACACCTAAGGCCCTGCCCCCTCATAACTTAACAGATGTGTCAAGACTAAGAAATATGGCCTAAATGAAAGGACAAAGCAAAACTCCAGTAAAAGAGCTAAGTGATGAGGAGACAGCTAATCTATCTGATGGAGAGTTCAAAAACCTTGTAATCAAGATGCTTACAGAACTGAGCTTGGTCATAAAATGAAGGAACAAATGAAAGCTACCCAAAGCGAAATAAAGCAAAATATACACGCAAAAACAAAAAAGTAGTGACAGGAAGGAAACCAGGACTCCTCGTGGGCAGAGGGTTGGGGAATGCAGGCAGAGGGGGCAATAAAATGGGAAAAATTGGGAAAACTGTAATAGTACAACCAATAAGCCCAGGTTCTCTCAGCCATCCCCCACCTTGTCATGAGGTCTGGTCTGCGGCCTTGCCGCAGGTCCTTTCAGCCAGCCCTGCCTGTGCAGTCCACTGCCTTGCAGCGGGTTCTTTCTGTCCACCCATCTTACCGGTCTGGTTGGTCTGGTTGACTGTTTCTTTAATTCCTTGGTTGTTGGAGTTCCATGCAGTTTGATTTTTTGGCACTTCTGGTTGTTTATTGATTTTAGATTGGTTCTTACCCTCCTTTTGGTTGTGCAAGAAAGCAAAGGGTTTCTACCTACGCTTCCATCTTGGCCAGAACTTCTTTATGGTTTCAATGTCCTTTTTAATGTTTATAATCTCTTTGTTTAAGTCCTCATGGGGTCATCTATTCTTCCCCTAAGTCAGGGGTGTCAAGCTCATTTTCACTGGGGCCCACATCAGCCTCGTGGTTGCCTTCAAAGGGCTGAAATGATTTTAGGACTGTATAAATGTTACTTAAAAAAAGAAAAAAAAAATCACTAGAAGGAATCAACAACAAATTAGATAAACCAGAGAACTGAAACAGCAAATTGGAATACAGATAGCAAAATAACACAATCAGAGCAACAAAAAGACAAAAATAATTTAAAAAATGATAATAGTTTAAGGGACCTCTGAGGCAATATCAAGCATAATAACATTTGTATCACAGAGGTACCAGAAAAAGAAGAGTGAGAGAAGAATTGAAAACCTATTTGAAGAAATGACTGAAAATTCCCCTAGTCTAGTAAAGGAAAAATACACAAAAGTCCAAAAAGCTCAGAGAGTTAAAAATACGATGAACCCAAAGAGGCCCAAACCAAAATATATCATAATTAAATTATAAAAGGTTAAACACAAAGAGTGGACCTTAAAAGCAGCAAGACAGTTACCTAAATGAGAACACCTATAAAACTGTCAGCTCAACAGAAACAATTCAGACCAGAAGAGACTGGCATGAAATATTCCAAGTGATGAAAAGAAAAGGACCCACAAAAAAGAATACTTTACCCATCAAGGCTATCATTTAAAAAAGGAGAAATAAAGAGCATCAGACAAGAAAGAGGTAGAGGAATTTATCGCCATCGAGCCAGTATTACAAGAAATGTTAAAGGGATTTCTTTGAATAAGAAAAAAAGACCCCAGCTGGTGTGGCTCAGTGGATTGAGTGCTGCTCTGCAAAATAAGGGTCATTGGTTAGATTCCCAGTAAGGACACATGCCTGGGTTGTGGGTTAGACCCTCAGTAGGGGGTGTGCAACCACACACTTATGTTTCTCTCCCTCTCTTTCTCCCTCCCTCCATCTCTCTAAAAATAAATAAATAAATAAATTTTAAAAACTCATTGCTTAAAAAATAGTGGCTTATAATTTTCAGCAGATAGGATCTTCATATCCTTTGTTAAATTTATTCCTATGTATTTTATTCTTTTTGTTGCAATTGCAAATGAACTTGTTTATTTCTGCCCTGGCTGGTGTGGCTCGGTGGATTTAGAGCTGGCCTGCAAACCAAGGGTCACTGGTTGGATTCCCAGTCAAGGCACATGCCTGGGTTGTGGGCCAGGTCCCCTGGTGTGGGACATGCAAGAGGCAACCAAACATTGATGTTTCTCTTCCTCTTTCTCCCTCCCTTCCCCTCTGTCTACAAATAAATAAAATATTTTTAAAAAATCGCCCTGGCTAGTGTAGCTCAGTGGATTGAGCGTGGGCCTGCAAACCAAAGGATCGAGGTTTGATTCCCAGTCAGGGCACATGCCTGAGTTGCAGGCCAGTTCCCAGGAGGGGATGCATGAGAAGCAACACATTGATATTTAAAAAAAAGGAAAAAGTAATATAAATATGAATAATAAAATGGCAACAGCTACACACGTATCAATAATCATTTTAAATCTAAATGGATTAAATGCTTTAATCAACAGACACAGGGTGGCTAAATAGATAAGAAAACAACTCACATATACGAGGTCTGTCCAGATACTATCCAGCCATGTAATATGAAAAATACAGGCATTTATTGAAGAAGATACAAGATACAAGAACCAATGTACATAAGACAAGGATACCTCAGTCCCCTTCAAACCAGGCACCTTGAGACCTCACACAGTTCTGTCAATTGCCATCAGCTGCCCCATCATATTTTCCTGAATCTCATTGACAGTCTGAAATCGATTCCCTTTCACAGGTGATTTTAGCTTTGGAAAAAGCCAGAAGTCGCAGGGCACCAAATCTGGTCTGTAGGGGGGAGCTGATTCACCTGGGTGATTTGATGTTTTGCCAAAAAACCTTGCATGAGATGGGATGCATGAGCAGGTACATTGTCTGATGAAGCTGCCAATCACCAGTTGCCCTTTGCTGCAGCCTTCTGAATCATCTGAATAGTTTCCATGGAGGAATATTCAAGCTTCATGCAAGACTTGATGCATATTCATTGCTCTACTCACTCAGTCATTTTGAATGAGACAGCCACACAGTACACATGCTCAGTCAATGGCATCTACCACCCCCACTGACTAGCACAGTGAAGTCATCATTGTTCACACATGTGCATTACAGTTTACTCTCCTTGGCTGCCAGGTTACATTGATGTCACACAAATAGTACTTGTTATATTAACAAGGTTGGGTTTTTTCCAGACAGATCTCAAGTATCTCTCCTGCAACTGGTGAAAGTGTACATTGGTCCAACCTTTTTGAAGTAAAATGTGGCAAAACATCACATTACCCAGGTGACTCAGCCCCCTTACAGCCCAGATTTGGTGTCCTGTGACTTCTGGCTTTTCCCAAATCTAGTCCCCTCCTCAGTCCTACTGAATAAGGCTTGCCAGGGTAGGCTCTGGCATCAGTGACTTTGAGGTTTGGAGATCAAACCATGGTTTCAAGAAAAAAGGCAGCAAATTATCTCAAGAATGCAAGAGTTAAAACCTGTATGTATTATCTGGAGAGAATCTCTTTCAATCCTTTCTTCTAAAACTGAACTAATTATCACTTTAGAATGGGCTACCAAGGAGGCTTGAGCCCTAGAAGGAAAAACTATAGAACTGGATTAATTTGGAAGGAAAGAAACATAATACAGCAGTCTCTGGACAGCATTGGGTTCCAAGCCAAGCAGACCAATTCATGAACAAGGTTAACCTTGCTTATGTTAAGTGTGGTCAGCATGATCTTAAGTGATACTCAGATGTACATTATGTACTGATTTTGTCATTACTCTCCATTTATGGAGTGATACAGGGTTTCCATTCATAATAATGATGCATAATATTCTTTTTAACAAATATATTTTCATTTTAAAAGATGACTCAATTTAAAGGGAAAAATCACTGACAGCAAGGGGCTATAACAAAACTTTTTAATATAGTTAGAAATAACTAAAGTTAGCTAAATGCTGACAGATTCCTGGGGTAAATTCTTAGAAGTTTAGTTGGGGGGTGGGGAATTCTGAAGGGACAACAAATATAACTTTGTCTATCTGGCAACTTTGCTCAGAGTAAGAGCTAATACTAACTACATTTGTGTCACTTAGGTTCCTCAACTTATCTTATACCGGCTTTTATTTCATTTGTTCAATAGTCAGTCAAACTGTATAATTTCAACTAATAGAAATTGACCAGACCAGCTACAGTGCTGCTTGTCTGATGTTTTATTTATGACTTTAGGCCTGTTGCTGAATCAAGTTCTTGGTCAAAGAAGAAGGTAGGAAATCTAGCTGTGTCTTAATATAATGTTTGTGTGACTGTGTATCTCTTTGTAGATTTACTTTAAAAATGGAACAGTAACCCAAGACTCTGGCATTCAGAATCAGAGAAATAAAGATTCCTTGCTTTTTGCTCTTCAAAAAATAGATGTACCTCTGTCAAGAATGAGGGTTTGTAGGCAGATTCAACCAATAGGCATTCCTTCGAAAGTACAAGTGTACCTTCCAGTATGGCAGTAGCTGAGAGACCATGTTGGATAGTGCACTGAGTAAAAAGGACAACAAAGTGTTTCTTCCTCTCTGCTCAGTGCTCAAACTAGTGCAGGTCAGCTACCACTCAACATGAAATGGCTATAAGGGCAGTGGGTACTTCACATTTGAGAAATAGATGTATCTGCTGGCCCAGTGCTCCATGGAGAAAAAAAAGCATCCAAAATAAAAATCTCTTCCACTCCCTATTCTGAATCATGTGGGTGTATCTTTTAATAACTCACTTTCAATTCTTTTTCTGTCTAAAGGGTACTGTTTGTCAGAAAGTTTGGTTTGTGGAGGTTTAATAGAGCGATGAAGCACCTGACTTGGACTCAAAAGTCACACAGACTCAGTTTGACTGAGTATCTCTGGTTCCTTCTCTTACTAGCTGTATTGCTTGATTGAGTTAATACCTTAAACTTTATTTTTCCCAGCTTTAATATGGGTATAATAATACCTATGTCACAGGCTTATTGTGAGCCTTAAACAAGAGGACTGCTTAGTGTTAGCACAGAGCATGGCACATTTTAGTATTTGTGCTGCTGAAGTGAGCACAACATTTTAAGTTCACAATAAATATCACTTTTATTATCTACTTCTCTATGTAGGTAGTAAGACATATTTTTATTTTTTTAGACTTTATTTATTTATTTTTTAGAGGAAGGTGAAGGGAGGGAGAAAGAGAGGGAGAGAAACATTAACAATGGCCTTCCAAATGCATTCACCTGCAACCCACGCATGTGCCTTGACTGGAGTCAAACCGCGACCTTTCAGTTTTCAGGATGATGCTCAACCAACTGAACCACACCAACCAAGGCAATAAGACATATTTTTAAATAGCATTCTATTTATCCTTGAAATAGAGTGTTATGGAAGATTGACAGCCATTTTCTCACAGCTGGATTATCTGGAGTGCTTAAAACCAGGTGAGCACTGCCCAGGTTTTCCTGAAGTCAGAGATTGCATGTTTTCCCTATGTATTTCCAAGTGCCTTTGTCCTGCCAAAAAGGAAAAAAAAAGAATTAGTCTAGCCAAAGAAATAAGTGACTTTAGCAAATATCAGCAATGGGGGCGGAGGTAGAAAAGGAGAGGGAGAGAGAATTCCTGTTTGAAAAGACCATGCCCATTCAAGATCTTTCGTACTTAAGATATATAGAAAATGTACGGGATAAAATTTCTATTGTTTTCAATAATCTTTTTAAAAATCTTATTTTAATGTATTATTTACTTTAAGCCCAGGTTTAGGAGCAAGGAGATCTGGATTGTTAGAAGCAGCATGCACTTAGAGAGTACAAATCTATCTCTACTAATTACTAGTTGCGTGATCTCATGCATGTTTTGGTTTTGCTGCTTTGAGGTTCATTTTCCTCAACTATAAAATGTTTAAAACATTTTCAAGGTTTTTATGAGAGTTCAATGAGATAATGTGTATGATATTCTTGGCACATAGTAGGGAAACAATGAAGGGTACCTATTATTGTTTTAACTAAAGTCCATCTTTCAAAGAGTTCTCCACAGGTAACCTGCATCTGAACCTTCCAGAGAGTTTATTTAAAATTAAGATTCCTGAGTTCTACTTTAAACCATCTGAATCACAATCTTAGGGTGAAGCCTAGGAGTCTGCACTTTACTTAAGGACCTCCCCATCTTTCCTTCTAAGTTTGAGATATGAAGTCTTTTCAAGGGGAAAAAAAGTCCACACTTGGGTTTGTTTGTTTGTTTGTTTGTTTGCTTGCTTTTCTCAGCGAATCTTTGGGAAATGGAGATCTTTTGGAAACTGGCACTTTTCAAAGTGCTGAAGAGAAACCTTTCTGTGAAGAGACTGGGAAAGTAAAAGAGTCTGTTAGCTTCAAATGGATGGTCCCAGAGACCTCGGAAAGTGTTGAGAAGGTGCAAAACATTGCAGGTGGAGATGGAAGTGGATTTATAGCTGATCTCTATGGAGAAGAAAGTTTAGGCGGGTGTGGGACCAGATGCGCTTGAGGTTTTTATGGTGACTGAGGAGGATGGAGGTAGAAAGCAAGGACAGAGTCATCCTGCCTCCAAAGAGAAACTTGTTACAAAGTTGTTTGATGCCAGAGACAGTTCATAGTCAACATAGTCTAAACATTTTATTTTTCATAGTTTAAATAATTAAATGACAATCTTTTATTAAAACAGATTGCTAATTGGAGATTACATAGGTATTTCTTCTCTAAATTGAAGCCTTCTGCCTTCTCCCTGCTATGTTGCATTTAGGTTGTTACAGGAAGATCACGTTCTCATTGTTTTGGCATGAGTTGGGAAATTACCCTGTGCTTTCTAACCAGAGCATCTGAAACCTTCATGTTTGGATATATAAGGTGCTTGACATTGCTTCATTAGGCAGGTTATTTTTATATTCATAGAGAGATAGAATGTAAAGAGAGACCTGTCACTGTTGCTGTAATAACTAGAAAAAAGGAATGACAGTAAATCTACTGAGTTCCCCTACCACTGATGTAATCAACCAGACATCAGTACATATTTTATTATTTCTACTATTTTTAAATATTTGCAATAATCCTATTTCTAGAGTATATTTTAATGGAGAAAAGCAACCACAGTTAAGGAATTTACAGAGCATTTGTGGGATGAACAATAGACATCACTATATACATTTTTCCTTTTTTTTAATTTTTTTATTTTAGTTTATTCAGTACAGTTTCTATCCTTTATTTCCATTCCAGCCCATCCACACATTCCTCCCCTCCTCATTCCCCTTTCCAACACCCCTAGTTTTGTCCATGTGTCCTCTATATTTGTTCCTGTACACCCTACCCTTCTCCCCTGAAATTCCCTCCCCTCTCCCCTCTGGTCACTGACAACTTGTCCTCTATTTCAGTGCCTTTTCTTATATTTTACTTGGTTCTTTGTTTTGTTGTTTAGGTTCCTGTTAAAGGCGAGATCATATGGTATTTGTCTTTCACTGCCTGGCTTATTTC
>JAPYXV010000076.1:74760-86466 GCA_028533065.1 Trachops cirrhosus | reverse complement strand
TTTCCGTGTCCGCTGCAATTTTGATTTCTCATTTTCATGTAAGCTGCAATGTCCTCTTTAGTATGGTTAGGTTTTTCTGTCTTTTGAAACGGGAGGCGGCGTGTGCTCCCTCCTACCACGTCGCCATCTTCTCCTCTCAAAAATCTGAGCAGTCCCTCATTGTAATTTTAATTTGCATCTTTCTGATGGCTACTGATGTGGAGCGTTTTTTCCTATCTCTCTGGGCCATCTATTTGTCCTCCTTGGAGAAGTGTGTATTCTGGTCCTTTGCCCATTTTTTAACTAGATTGCTCATCTTCCTGGTTTTAAGTTGTTGAGTCCTTTATAAATTTTGGAGATTAAGCCCTTGTCAAATGTAACATTGACAAATATGTTCTCCTATATAGTCGGCAACCTTTTAATTTTGATGATGGTTTGTTTAGCTTTTTACTTTGATGTAGTCCCATTTGTTTATTTTTCGTTTTATTTCTCTTGCCCTTAGGAGCTATATTGGCAAAAATATTGCCATGTGAGATATCTGAAATTTTATTGCCAATGTTTTCCACTGGGATTTTTATGGTATCACTACTTATATTTGGGTCTTTTATCCATTTTGAGTTTATGCTGGTGTATGGTGAATTGTTGGTCTAGATTATTTTTTTGCATGTAGCAGTCAGGTTTTCACAACACCATTTATAGAAAAGACTATCATTACTCCATTGTATTCTCACACCTTCTTTGTCAAATATTAATAGAGACATGGGTTTATTTCTGGGTTCTCTGTTATGTTCTATGATCTGTGATCTATATGTCTGTTCCTATGTGTCTGTTCCTATGTGTAATAGACTGTTTTTAGCACACTGGCTTTGTAGTATAGGTTGATATCAGCTATTGTGTTCCCTCCAACTTTGTTCTTTTTTAACAAGGTTTCTGAGGCTATTGCAGTCTTTTTTGGTTCCAGATAAATTTTTAGAGTATTTGTTCTAGATCAGTGAAATATATCATTGGTATTTTAATAGGAATTGTGTAAAGTCTATAGATTGCTTTCGGTAGTATGGGCATTTAAATGATGTTAATTGTTCCAATTCATGAACATGATATATGCTTCCATTTATTTGCATCTTCCTCAATTTCTTTCTTCAGTATTCTCTAGTTTTTCAAGTACAGGTCTTTTACCTCCTTGGTTAGATTTATTCCTAGGTACTTTAATGTATTGTTGCTATAGTAAATGGGATTTTTTTTAGTTTCCTTTTTCTGATGGTTCATTGTTGGTGTAAAAAAATGCCATCAATTTGTGAATATTGACTTTGTGTCCTCCAACTTTGCCAAATTCACTTATTACCTTGAGTAGCTTTTGGGTAGAGACTATAGGGTTTTCTCTGTACAGTATCACATGTCTGCAATTATGACAGTTTTATTTCCTCCTTTCCGATTTGGGTGCATTTTTATTTCTTTTTCTTATTGGATCACTGTGGCTAGAACTTCCAGTTCTATGTTGAATTAGAGCGGTAAAAATAGACACCTTGTCTTGTTCCTGATCTTAAGGGAAATGCTTTCAGTTTTTGCCCATTGAGAATGATATTGCAGTAGGTTTCTTGTATATGGCCTTTATTGTGTTGAGGTTTGGTCCCTCTAATACCACTTCGCTGAATGTTTTTATCATAAATAGTTATTTGATTTTATCAAATGCTTTTTTGCATCTATTGATATCATCATGTGTTTGTTGTCTTCATTTTGTTTATATCAAGTGTTATGTTATTAATTTGAGAATATTATACCATTCTTGCACTCCTGGGGTAAATCCTCCCTGATCATGGTGTATGATATTTTTAATGTATTGCTAGATCTGGATTACCAATATTTTGTTGAGGATTTTAGCATCTATGTTCATCAGAGATACTGGTCTGTAGTTTTCTTTAATGGTTGTGCCTTTTACCTGTTTTTGAAAGTAGGGTAATATTGGCCTCATAAAAAGAGTTTGTGTGTCTCCCCTCTTCCTGAATTTTTTCGGATAGTTTGAGAAGGATTCATGTAAGTTCTTTGAATGATTGATAAAGTTCACCCGTGAAACCATCTGGTCCAGGACATTTGTGTACTGGGAGTTTTTTGATTACTGCTTCAACTTCACTCTTGTTATTGGTTTACTCAGGTTTTCTGCTTCCTGCTGATTCAGTTTCTGAAGATTTTGTGTCTCTAGAAATTTATCCACTCTGCCAAGGTTGTAAAATTTCTTGGCATATAGTTGTTCACAGTAATTCCTTACAACCCTTTGTATTTCTGTAGTCTTAGTTGTAACTGCTCTTTCATTTCTGATCTTTTTTCATTTGACTCCTTTCTTTTTTGGTCTTAATGAGTCTGGCGAAAGCTTTGTCAATTCTGTTTTTCTTTTCAAAGAACAGCTCCTGGATTTATTGATCCTTTGAACTGTTCTTTTAATCTCTATGTCATTTAATTCTGTCCTGATCTTGATGATTTCCTTCCTCCCAATCTCTTTGGGCATTGTTTATTGTTGTTCCTCTAGTTCTTATAGATGTAGTGTTAGGTTGTTTAGTTAAGATTTTTCTTTCTTCTTTAGGTAGTTGTGTTTTGCTATGAACTTTCCTCTCAGGACTGCCTTTTCTGTGTCCCACTGGTTTGTGTGTTCATTTTCATGTTTCCAGATACTTTTGTTTTCTTCCTTAATCTTATTTACACCATTATTTAATAACCCGTTAGTTAGCCTCCACATACTTTGAATGTTATTGAATTTTTTCTGGAGGTTGGTTTCTACTTTCAAGCCACTGTGATCCAAGTAGATACTTGATATGATTACAAGTTTCTGAATTTGTTAAAGCTTCTTTTGTGTCCTACCATCTGGTCTATCTTTGAAAATCATCCATGTGCATTTAGAGGAATGTATATTTTGCTTATTTGGGGTTAAAAGTTCTGTAAATATAAATTAAGTCCATTTGATCTACAAGGTCGATCGATGCCACTATATCCTTGTTTATTTTTTGTTCGGAAGATCTATCCATTGTTGACAGTGAGGTGTTAAAATCCTACAATGACTGTATTGTCATCTATTTCTTTCTTAAAATCCTACAAGAGTTTCTTTATATATTTAGGTGCTCCTATATTGGGTGCATGTGTGTTTACAAGAGTTATTTCCACCTGTTGGACTACGCCCTTAAGTATTATGTAGTGACCTTCTTTGTCTTTTGTTATGGCCTTTGTTTGAAGTCTGTTTTGTCTCATATAAGTTACTATGCCATCTTTTGTTTTTCATGTCCATTTGCATGGAATATCTTTTTCCAAACCTTCCATTTCAGCCTACGTATATCTTTTGTTCTGAGGCAGGTCTCTTATAGACATCATATATGCTGGGCATGGTTTCTTATCCACTTAGTTACTTTGTGTCTTTTGACTGGATCATTTAATCTATTCATGTTTAAGGTTACTATTGATAGGTACTTATTCATTGCCATTTTTCCTTTTGTTCCTGTGTTGGTCTCTCTCACTCTCATTCTCTCTCCCCTCACTCTCCCTGTCCCTGTCTCTCCCTCTTCTTACTTCTTCTTTAGGAGTCCTTTAGCATCTCTTCCAATGCTGGTTTGGTGCAGATGTACTCGTTTATTCCCTTCCTTTTTTGTCTGTGTAGCTCATTTTGCATTCCATTTTAAATAAGAGCATGGCTGAGTGAAGTAGTCTTGGTTGCAGGCCTTTGCTTTTCATTACTTGCAATATATCTTGCCATTCCCTTCTGGCTTGTAGTTTTTCTGTTAAAAAATCGGCTGCTAGCCTTATTGGAGTAACCTTGTATGTTACTTCTTGTTTCTCCCTCACCACTTTTGAGATTGTCTCTTTATGTTTAAAACTTGGCATTTTAATTATGATGTGTCTTGGAGTAGGCCTCTTTGTGTTCAGCTTGATTGGGATGCTCTGTGCCTCCTGAACTGCCTGGTTTTTCCCCTCTCCAGGTTTGGGAAGTTTTCTGCCATTATTTTTTCAAACAGGGTTTCTATTCCTTGCTCCTTTTCTTCCTCTTCTGGTATTCCCATGATCTGAACATTGTTGCATTTCATATTGTCTTGCAATTCCTTCAAGCTATCTTGATATTTTTTTAGTCTTATTTCGTGCAGCTGCTTTACCTGGGTGTTATCTTCTATGTTATCTTCCAGCTCACTAATTTGGTCCTCTGCTTCATCCAGCCTGCTCTTAATTACTCCTAGTGTATTTTTTATTTCAGAAATTGTATTCTTCATTTCTTCCTGGTTCTTGTTTGTAGTTTCTATTTCCTTTTTCATACTGTTGTAGTTCCCACTCGGTTTTCTGTAGTTGTCTGTGAGTTCCTTGCGTATCCCTTTCACCATTCTTTTGATTTGTATATCTGATAGTTTGCTTGCCTCCGTTTCATTTAGGTCTTTTACTGGGTGGTCTTTCCTTCCTTTTGATTGTGGATTCTTTCTTTGTCTCCCCATTTTAGGTGACTCTTTTTGTTTGTTTCTGTGATTCCCAGTGCTCTGCTTTGGTAGCTGTCTTCGTATGATGAATTTCTGTAGTGGGAGTTCTCTGGGATTCAGTGATACTGTCTCTTTGATCTTCTTGTCTGGATGCTCTAGGGTTGCCTTTTCTTCCATTTGTGTAGGCTCTCTTACTATAATCAATTGGTGGCTCCTTTGTTGGCAGGTACACCCCTTCAACAGGTTTACTGATACTCACAATTCCCACCTTGTCTTGTATGTTATCAGGGGCAGGGCGAAGGTGAAATGGATTAAGACAGTGGGAGAGTATTCTATGAGACTTAAAGTACCAACAAGTAAAGAACAAATAGGAGGTCCTTTGGGACCTTTGCACAGCAATAACAGTAATATTTCACCCAACTAGCCATTTTTTATAAAAAGTGAAAAAGAGATAAGACTCTTATTAGAAGGAAAAGGAGTGTGAGCTGACTCCAGAAAGTAGAGCACATATGTGGGGTTAGATGGTGAGATATAGTGAGAGTAAGGGATAGAAACTTGGCATAGTGTGTGAGAGAATGAAGTTAACCACGACAGTAATAAAGCTCAGGAAGACAGCGAAATGGATTAAGACCAGGGAAGGGTCCTGTGTGGGATTTGGAATAACAATAATATGATAAGGAATATATAATCTGAATAAAAAGAATTTAAAAATGACCAAGAGTAGTGTGTTATTGGAGTATGAGTGAAGTGAAAGAAGAAAAATTAAAATTAAATATGAAAGAATAAAGAAAACCAATCAAACAATGAAATCAAGCAAACCAAACAAAAAATAAAACTAAAGAGAAAAAAGAGAAATACAAAAAAAATATAAAAAAATAAATAAATAAACAAAAAAAAATTAAAAACCAAATAAAATAAAATGCAAGTTCTGATGGAATGCAAAGTGAAATTTGTCTTAGCTGTTGGTGTTAGCCTTATGAGTTTTTTTCTGGATCTATCCATGATCTTCTCACAGCTCCTGGTTTTATTATCTTACTCTTGAAAAAAAAATGAAGAAGGCCTGCTGCTGACTTTAAACCTGCCAAATGGTGTTTCTGGTTTTCCTGGATGCTGGAGACAGAGGGGAGGCTGGGTCCAGTTTTGTTTTATGTTTTTTTTTCCTTTTCTGTGGTTCTGTGAGGATCAGGGCTCAGTCTGGGCCACAATATTCACAGGCGTCATTTCCATTCTACACCCTCAATGCGTTGTGTGGCCCATACTGTCCCCTATGAATATGTGCAAGGCCAGCACCTATGGTCCCCTTTACTGTGCAACTGTTGAATTATTCCATGAGGTCCACTAAATGGGATCAAATCATACCCCTCCTTCTTGCTTTTTGTTGGCTTGGGCCTGCGTGTTTGCAAAGTCCCTTCCACACAGTTTAGTTTCCCTATTGAATTAAGTCTCTCTGGGTGCCACTATCTCTCTGAGCCCCTGCTGCCCCTCTTTGATCACTCCCTGAGGTATCCTGAGTGGGAGCAAATTGCGCCCCCCTCCAACTTCACTGGCCAATGTGTACAAGTGGTCCTTGCACAACAACTGATTGTTTTTATTAGCAAATTCCCCTTGTTTGCGGCAGGCCATTCCTGACAAGTGCCCGGCTTTCCACACAGATCAACTCTCTGACCAGTCCAGAGACTCTCTGGGTCATGTCCAGTTGCAGCCCATCTCTTCTCCCATCTCCAGGTATCACCCAGCTCCCCAGTTTCTGTTACTGTCCCCACCAGCAGCCACAGTCCCAGCCAGGGTATGCCAACAGCTATGTGTCTCTCAGTGTGTCTTTATCTACCCAGCAACTTTACGCATCCAGTTCTCTCCTGGAGCGAGTCTGTGAACTCACCACTCTGGGCAGGGAGGGAGCTGACAAGTCATAGTCACTGACCCGATATTCCTTCAAAGCTGCTGGGGATGCTGCAGTCTGAGACCTAGGGCCTAGGGACCCTCCCATCAGCCTGCAAAATCTCCTTACCATCTATTGTTAAATGTCCTCTGCAACCCTTGGCTTCCAGACTTCGTATCACCTGGAATTCTGTTGGCTGTTCACTCTGTTCCTCAGAAGATCAGCTCAGTATCCCAGTTGGGTACACAAGCAAGTGTGTTCAGCTTCCACCTATCTTGCTGCCATCTTCCTCACCCTTGGGAAAAATAAAATTTAAAATTAAATAAGAAAAAGAAGGAATAAGGCAAATGGAGTAAGAATAGGGGACAGTGAAATATGTAGTTTGAAATAAAAAAATTTAGAGAAAACAGGAACAAAATTGAAGAGAAACAACAATAGCAATATCAATGACAAATGGAAAAAGATTAATAAACATGGAAAGGTGGGAATATTCTAAGAAAGAAAAAATATGAGATGACTAAAGGAAAGAAAAATGACTTTGAAAAGATGGAGGAGAAATAAGAGTAAGAAATAGATGGTAAAAAGGGGAAAGGTAAAATTTTAAATGAAAATAAGAAAGGGAAGGAAGAAGACAACATGAAGTAAGAAAAGGGAAGAGTAAAATATGAAATTTAAAGTAAAAATAGTGAAAATAGGAGCAAAATTTAGGGGAAAAGTGTTAAAAAGCAATGCAAAAGAAAAAATAGCACAAATAATGAAAAAGAACAAGGTTGAATTTATCTCAGGGGAGTTTAGGCTTACCTGCTAGCTTCTCCTTTTGGGTACATCTCTGGTAATGTCAGATGCTGTCACCATCTAGCTCTAGGCAGTGTGTTCGAGGCTACAAGTGATCCACAGTCTGTGGCTCTCTCCTTCAGGCTTTATGAGGGCTACATCCAGAATGGACCTCACTGCTCTGCACTTCTAGCTTTTTATCAGCACAAGGCCCAGGCATGGGTAACCTAATGTCTGAAAGCACCATAGGTACCACTTCTACCTGCCTCTGTCTGCAGTCCTGCTGTTAGTCTTGGCCTCGCCACTGACCAGCCTGTTTCTGCGAGGACTTCTGGTGTTATTGGGAGGATGGCATCTCTGGATCTCCCCTGAGAGGTACTATTCAGACTTCAGGGAAGATACTGGGTGTGTTCCCCTGCTCTTGCACCACATGTTTTGGTCTATCCCAGATTATTTCCAGTAACATATAGTTGCTGATGAGCTAGCTGTGTGTTTTATGTGAGGAGCCAATCTCTGTAAAATGGTCATCTATTTCCTGCTTGTCACTGATGGCAGCTCTGTATAAGAGTCGAGGCTGGGTGGGTCCCTGAATATCCCTCATTGCACCTGTTACTGCATTCTCTGCCCAGCTGGTTTCAGTGGAATGGTAACAGGAATGGCTTGTCAGGTTGAGAAAAATTTAGAAAGGCCCCCTTTTGGAATTTCTCTTTCTTTCCCCTGCAGAAATGCACCCAGTGAGGGGATCTTAAACTTGGCAAGACTGTTCTGCAGAGTTTCCCCATTGGATATGGTGTCTGCAGTTCTGCTGGAAGGGTATAGGCACACCTGCCTCTTCCCAGCAGTTTGTACTCTGTGTGGGTGGGGAGTACAGGAGGTTCTTCCTGGCTGCAAAGAATCTTAGTTGTTCAACTGTTACCCATCTAACGCCCAGCCCACTGCCTTTGCCTGAGACACAGTAAAGACCTCTCTGTTCTGCACAGCCCCTGGGTTGTTTGCTAGCTATCTGGGAGGGGCCCAGAAGACCCCTTATGGCACAACTTTCTGATCTCCCTGACCAGCTGGATTTGGTGAGACTGGACCCAGATATCTAACATAGCTTGACGCAGCTGAGAAAAGTTGAGAATGGTTCAAAAAGCAATTTTCCTATTCTGCAGGCTTCCTCTCCACAGACATCTCAGCAGCAGCTGATTAGCTTGTGCTGGGGCAGGGGTGGGGGGTGCCTCTTGCAGACTTGAAACTGGGGAAACCGTTTTTTTTCCTCAGTCTGCTCAATAAGATCAGTGTTTTGGCCTCCCCTCCCCCCGCCCCCTGCCATTTTGTACCAGTCTCTGATCTCTCTGCACAGCTGGTCTCAGAAGGAAAGAACCCATAAATCTAGAGTGTCTTGGCATGGCTGAGAGAGGTCCAGAATGGATCCAAGAGAAGCCCTTTTCCCATTCTGCCAGATTTCTTTCTGTAACTGTGCTTTCAATCTGGTCTCTGCTGGCAGAGCAAATGGGGGGTCCTACACAGCCATGTCTCAGCTCCTCTTTATTCATTTATTTATTTTAAAGATTTTATTTGTTTTTAGAGGGAGGGGGATGCAGGGAGAAAAAGAGGGAGAGAAACATCAACATGTGGTTGCCTCTCGTATGCCCCCAACTATAACCCAGGCATGTACCCTGCCTGGGAACCAAATCAGTGACTCTTTGGTTTGCAGGCCAGCACTCAATCCACTGAGCCATACCAAACAGGGCCAGCTCCTCTTTAAAAAGTCTCCATGTAGTACCCACACTGCAGCACTGAGTCACTGTCTGGTTTTATGCACATAACCACCTCCCCCTAAAGCAAAATGTCTTTCAAAGTCATGATGGCTACAGCCTGCAGGTGCCTCTGACAGACTCAGGTATGTCAAACTGCTTGTTTAAAGAGGTTGAGTCCCTATCTGGAACTCTCCAGGTTGGCACTGCAGCTATGGATGTGATGCTTGCTGTGTGTGTGTAGCTTGGGTCACCCAGACTTCGTATATCCTCCCAAGTCACTCCTAATTAGGGTTGGGGCCCCTTGCCCTGAGAGGGGAGAGAGCTCCAGAGCTGAGATTTCTGTCTGGTCCCTCTGCTGCTGCAGGCACCATGCAAAGGGTAATTCCCCTTCAACTTATAAAATCTCCTTACCACATGGTATGAAGCATCTTCTGTTCTTTGCTTCAAAACTTCATATCAGCTAAGATTCCATTGATTGTTCAGGTTGTCAGATCAGCCGAAAATCTGAATTGGGGGCAAGAGCAAGTGGACTGAGCTTCCACCTACTCATCCTTCATCTTCTCCCCTCTGTATTCTTAATTTTTTGAGAAACCTCAATGTTGTTTTTTGTAGTGGCTGTACCAGTATACATTCCCACCAGCAGGGAATGAGCATTCCTTTTTTCCACAACGTCTCCAACAGTTGTCATTACATGCCTTGTTAATAGTAGCCATTCTAAGAGGTGTGACATGGTATATCATTGTAATTTTGATTTGCATTTCCTTAATAGCTAGGAAATTCAAGCATCTTTTTATATAACTGTTGGGTATTTGTATATCTTTTTGGGAGAAGTGTGTGTTTATGCCCTCTTCCCATTTTTTAACTGGATTGTTTGTTTGTTTGGTGTTGAGTTGAATGAGTTCTTTATATATTTTGGGTGATAACCCTTTGTTAGAGCTTTTGTTTCAAATGTCTTCTCCCGTTAGGTTGGTTGCCTTTTTATTTTGTTGGTAGTTTCTTTCGCTGTCAAGAAGTTTTTTGGTTTAATATAGCTCCTTTCATTTATTTTTGTCTCTACTTCCCTTGCCTTTGGAGTCAAATTCATAAATCCTCTCTAAGACCCAAGGTCCATAAGTTTAGTATCTAAGTTTCTTTCTTTGTAATTTATTTTTTTCAGGTTTTATATTTAGGTTTTTGATCCATTTGAGTTAATTTGTATACATGGGTACAGACTATAGTCTAATTTCATTTTTTTGCTTGTGGCTTTCTAATTTTCCCAGCACCATTTATTGAAGAGGCCTTCTTTTCTTCATTGTACATTTTTGTTTTTTTAATATAACATTATGTGCTAATATATTGTGGGTTTATTTCTGGGCTTTCAGTTTTGTTCCATTGGTCTCTGTGTGTCTTTTTCTGCCAACACCATGCTGTTTTGATTATCATCACTTTATAGTATAATTTGAAGTCAGGGAGTATGATACCTTTGACTTTAGTCTTTTTTTTAATTTTATTTATTTATTTTTAGAGAGAGGGGAAGGGAAGGATAAAGAGATGGAGAGAAACATCAATGTATGGTTGCCTCTCGCTTGCCCCCTATTAGGGACCTGACCCACAGCCCAGGCATGTTCCCTGACTGCAAATTGAACTGGTGATTTTTTGGTTCTCAGGCCACCCTCAATCCACTGAGTACCCCAGCCAGGAAAACTTTGTTCTTTTTTCTCAGAATTTCTTTGGCTATTTGGGGGTCTTTTGTTGTTACATATAAATCTAATGATTTTTTTTTCTATTTCTTTATAAGATGTCTTTGGGATTTTGATGGGGATTGTATTAAGTCTGTATATTGCTTTAAGTGATATGGACATTTTAACTATGTTGATTCTTCCTATCCATAAACATGGAATATTTTTCCAATTCTTTATATACTTTTCAACTCTTTGAAAAATGTTTTGTAGTTTACAGTGTATAGATCCTTCACATCCTTTGGTATGTTTATTCCTAGGTATTTTATTTTTGTTGCAATTGCAAAAGAAATTGTTTTTTCTATTTCTTTTTCTGAAATGTCATTGTTAGCATATAGGAACACAGTAGATTTTTATACAGTAATTTTATATCTGGCAACTTTACTGTATTTACTTATTGTTTTTAATAGTATTTTTTAGTGGAATCTTTAGGGTATCCTATGTAAAGAATAATGTAATCTGCAAAAAATGGTACTGCTTCATTCTTATTTTGGATGCCTTTTATGTCTTTCTCTTGCCTGATTGCTCTGGCTATGACTTCCAGTACTATGTTGGGGGAAAAAAGGACATCCATGTCTTGTTCCTTATCTTACAGGAAAAGCTTTCAGCCATTCACCATTGAGTATGATATTAGCTGAGGGTTTGTCATATATAGCCTTTATTATTTTGAGGAACTTTCTATACCCATTCTGTTGAGTGTTTTAATCATAAATGGATATTGTATCTTGTCAAATGCTTTTTCTGCATCTATTGAAGTTACCATATGATTTTTTACCTTTATTTTGTTAGTGTGGTATATTACATTGACCATTTGCATATGTTGAACCATCTTAATGTCCCTGTAATGAACCCCACTTGATTGTGATATATTTTATTTATTTATTTATTTATTTATTTATTTATTTTTAAATTTTAATTGTTGTTCAAGTACAGTTTTCTACCTTTTCACCCATCCCAGCCCACCACCCCAGCCCTCCCCAGCTCCCTCCCATTTCCACTCCCCGTCTTGTTACTGTCCATGTGTCCTTTATACTCGTTCCTGCAAACCCTTCCCCTTTTCCCCTGAAATTCCCTCCCCTCTGGTCACTGTCAGCCAGTTCTCAATTTCACTGTCTTTGATTATATTTTACTTGCTTGTTTGTTTTGTTGATTAGGTTCCTGTTAAAGGTGAGATC
>JAPYXV010000076.1:43188-74660 GCA_028533065.1 Trachops cirrhosus | reverse complement strand
ATCCATGCTGTTGCAAAGGGTAGGAGCTCCTTCTTTCTTTCTGCTGCATAGGATTCCATTATGTAAATGTACCATAGTTTTTTGATCCATTCATTTACTGATGGGCACCTAGGTTGCTAGCTGTGGAATTGCTAGTATATAATACTAGCAGTGGAATTGCTGGGTCAAAAGGCAGATCCCTTTTTAGTTTTCTGAGGAAGTTCCATACTGTTTTCCATAGTGATTGTACCAGTCTGCAATCCCACCAACAGTGCACTAGAGTTCCCTTTTCTCCACAACCTCTCCAACAGTTGTTGTTTGTTGCTTTGTTTATGATGGCCATTCTGACCGGTGTGAAGTGATATCTCATTGTAGTTTTAATTTGCATCTCTCTGATAGCTAGCGATTGTGATATATTATTTTTAATGTGTTGTTGAATTTGATTTGCTTGTATTTCATTTAGAATTTTTACATCTCTATTCATCAGAGATACGGGTCTGTAGTTTTCTTTTTGTGTGTTATATTTGCCAGGTTTTGGTATGTGTTATGCTGGCCTCATAAAATGTGTTAGGTTCTATTGTCTTTTCTTTACTTTTCTGGAAGAACTTGAGAAGGAAGAATATTAAATCTTCTTTGAATATTTGATAGAATTCACTAGTGAAGCCATTTGCTTCTGGTTTTTACTTTTTAGGAGATTTTGATGGTTGTTTCATTTCCTCACTGTTAGTTGGGCTATCTAGATTTTCTAGTTCTTTGTGATTCATTTTAGGAAAGTTATATATTTCTAGGAACTTCACCATTTCTTCTAGGTTATTGATTGAATTTGGTGACATAGTCTTTCACAGTTTTCCTATATGATCCTTTGGTTTTCTGTGGTGCGTGTGGTAAATTCTCATCTTTCATTTCTGATTTTATTTGAATCTTTTTTTTTCCTTAGTGACTACAGGCAGAGGTTTGTCAACTTTATTAATCTTTTCAAAGTACCAGCTCATTATTCCATCAATTTTGTATAATCTTTTTGTTCTCTATGTCATTTGATTCTGCTCTAATACTTATATCCTTACTTCTGCTGACTTTGGACTGCTTTTGTTCTTTTTCTAGTTCAAGATATAATATTATATTAGGTTTTTTACTTGGGGGTTTTATTGTTTTGACAGATGCCTGTAATGATATAAATTCCCTATTATTACTGCTTTACTATATACCAAAATTTTTGATGTTGTGTTGTCATACTCATTTGTCTCTACATATTTTTCATTTAAGCAATTACATTGTTTAATACATGAAAAGCAATATGCTATGAAAAGTTTATCTAGAAGCATTCTATATTTAACAACCATAGAATTGTCTATGAGAAGAAATATTAAGGCAAACATGTCTGAACTAATAAATGAAAATATCACAGGGGACACTTATAAAAAAAGTAATAAACTGTTAATACCATTTAAACTTATATATAAAAATTGACTATTCAAGTTAATTATTATAAATATATGATAGCCATTATGGCTTTTTTATTGTCAGTATGGATACTATTCATCAATTATATTTTTTCTACTTTCAATACATCTTATTTTATTTTTAAGTATATTTTATTAATTATGTTATGAGTGTTGTCCCATTCTTTTTTTCTCCCCTTTAACATTTCCACACATCACCCCCATTGCCTCCAGCATTTCCCCATTAGTTCATATCCATGGGTCGTACATATAAGTTCTTTGGCTTCTCCATTTCCCATACTATTCTTAACCTCCCCCTGTCTATTTTGTACCTATCATTTATGCATCTTATTCCCTGTACCTTTTCCCCCATTTTACTCCCTCCTCCTCCCCACTGACAACCCTCCATGTGGTCTCTATTTCTGTGATTCTTTTCCTGTTCTAGTTGTTTGCTTAGTTTGTTTTTGTTTTTTATGTTCAGTTGCTGGTAGTTGTGAGTTTGTTGTCATTTACTATTCATGTTTTTTATCTTCTTTTTCTTAGATAAGTCCCTTTAACATTTCATATAATAATGGCTTGGTGATGATGAACTTTAACTGGACCTTATCTGGGAAGCACTTTATCTGCCCTACCATTTTAAATGAAAGCTTTGCTGGATAGTGCAAACTTGGATGTAGGTCTTTGCTTTTCATGACTTCAAATACTTCTTTCCAGCAAGGTTCTTTTTTGAGAAATCAGCTGATAGTCTAATGGGAACTTCTTTGTAGGTTACTCTTTCCTTTCCTCTGGCTGCTTTTAGGATTGTCTCTTTATATGTAATCTTGGGTAACTTAATGGTGTTCTGCCTTGGTGTGTTCCTCCTCAGGTCCAACTTCTTTGGGACTCTCTGAGCTTCCTGGACTTCCTGAAAGTCTATTTCCTTTGCCAGATTGGGGAAGTTTTCCTTCATTATTTTTTCAAATAAGTTTTCAATTTCTTTCTATTGTTCTTCCCCTCTGGCACCCCTATAATTCAGATATTGGAATGTTTCAGGCTGTCCCAGAGATTCCTCAGCCTCTCTTCATTTTGGGGGATTCTTGTTTTTTCATTCTGTTCCAGATGGATGTTTATCTCTTCCTTTTTTTCCAAATTTTTGATTTGAGTCCCAGTTTCCTTCCCTTCACTGTTGGTTCCCTGAATATTTTGCTTTATTTCAATGTGGGAATCTTTCATTTGTGTTTTCATTTTTCAACCAAGCTCAATCAGTTCTGTGAGCATTTTGATTACCAGGCCTTAAAATCTCCATCATATAGGTTGATTATCTCCTCATCGCTTAGCTCTCTTTCTGAAGCTATGCTCTGTTCTTTCATTTGGGCCCTATTGCTTTGTCTCCACACACCTGTTAAGTTGTAAGGGGGAAGAGCCCTAGGTTTTCACCAAGGCAGCGCAACCCTCCTTTCTGTGCTGCGGAGCTGCTTGTGGTGGAGGGGCTGGAGAGGGAACAATGCAGGTTGCCAGCTCATCTCTAGCCCACTTTCCAACTAACTCTCATGTGAGCCTGGGAGTTTCTCCCACTGGGGCAATCGCTGTAGTTCACAGTCAGTTCTGAGCAGCCCCACTGCCCGTGGGGTCCACCACCTTGCCACAGGTTCTTACCAGTCTAGTTGTTCTGTTTGACTGTTTCTTTCATTCCTTGGTTGTTGGAGCTCCATGCAGTTTGATTTTCTGGCACTTCTGGTTGTTTATTGATTTAAGATTGGTTGTTATCTTCATTTGGTTATGTGAGGAAGGGTTTCTACCTATGCCTCCATCTTGGCCAGAGACCAGTTTTATAATTTTCAATGTACAAGTCTTTTACCTTTTTGGTTGTTTATTTCTAAATATTTTATTGTTTTTGGTGCTAGTGTAAATATAAATGGGATTGCTTTCTTAATTTCCTTTTTATTTATGATATTAGTCTGTAGAACTCAACTTATGTTTCTGTGTTGATTTTGTGACCTATAAGTTTGCTGAATTCATTTAATTAGTTCTGTTAGTTTTGTTCTAACAGGTTTTTATGTGTAATCTCTAGGGTTTTATGTATATAAGATTATGCCACCTATGAGCAAAGACGTTTTTACATATGTCTTTCTGATTTGGATGTATTTTATGTCATTATCGTGAATTATATTCTCATCAGGTCTTTCAGAACTGTTGAATAGAAATAACAAATATGGGCATCTTTGCCTTGCTTGAGATCTATGAGGAAAAAGCTTTCAGTTTTTCACTGTTGAATATGATGTCATTGTGGGCTTCTCATATATGACCTTTATCATTTGAGGAACCTTCCTTGTATCTCTAATTTGTTGAGTGTTTTTATTATGAAAAAGTGAATGCTTTTTCTGTATCTATTGAGATGATCATATGACTTTTGTCCTTCATTCTATTAGTGTTATATCACATTTAATGATTTTCATATGCTGAATCATCCTTGCATCCCAGAGATAAATTTTACTTGATCATATGTAATTCCTTTAATGTGCTATTGAAGGCAGTTTGAATATTTTGAGGATTTTTTATCTTTGTTTATCAGGGATATTAGCCTGTTGTTTCTTTTCTGGGTATCAAGGTAATTAATGGTGGCCTCCTAAAATGAGTTTGGAAGTGTTGCCTTCTCTATAATTTTTGGAAAATACTTGGAGAGGATTGTTATTATTCTTATTTAAACATTTGGTACAATTTACCTGTGAAGTTATCTGGTCCTGGAAACTGGAATAGGAAAAATAAAAGTCAGGTTCTGGTTAAATAGAACCACATCTTATATTTCTTTATCTATTATATTGTGTTTTAAACATGTTCGAACTTTATTAGATATTAAGTAAATTAATAGAAAAATAGAAACAATATAATTGTTTTTATTTCAAGTACATAATTAATCTTCCTATCAATCTTTAAATCCAAATACAGAGAAAATTAGGAGAAAGAAGTAATACTGTTATTTGCTTGATCTTTACATTATTAGGTAAGTTAATATTACAAAACCTCTTCTCCATACCTGGAGTTGAACACACACTCTTTGTACAAGAATGGATTTGTTGACATTCAACCAGTTGGCAGTGCTCCTCTGGAAAAATTTTACTATAAAGGTAGGTAAAAGCACTAAAGAAAAGTAAATGCCCATTTGTTGCAGTTCAGGATGTGTGTGTGTGTGTGTGTGTGTGTGTTTGAAAAATCAATTTAATACCTGTAAGTAGCTCTTCCAAATCTATAAAACTGAATTAGTTAATAGTATAATCTGACTTATAAGAAGGTTGGTAGTGGAAAGGAGAGGTGGTAAAAGACAGTCCAGGAAACACCGGCTTTTCTGGAGTGAAATTGGCAGAAGCTTAATATAATAGAGCTATCCATTGGCATTGAATGTGTACTCCTAAGTTAATTAACACCATCTTTTTGTTCCTCTTCTAGAGAAGGCAGTTCATTAATTTAATATTGGAAGTCTTAACAGCTTTGGTGTTTCCAATGTTGCTTTTGCTATTCCGTGCACTTACTAATATAAATGTTATTGGATCTCACAATTTTAATCCTCAACCCATCAGTAGTCTGCCTTCTTTCCTCAAAAATCCTGAAGAGTGGGAACTGATTTACGTGCCTTCTAATATTAATGTGGTAAAAGAGATCACTGAGAGTATGAAGAGGAATTTAAACATCAGTATAAAAGGTTAGAAATTAAGGTTTTCTGTAAAATTTATTCTTAAATTGTTTTTGATAGAGCTAAAGTATTTTAGAAAGAATAAAGTTGGAGGAATTACACTCCTCAATTTTAAGACTTACTGTAGTTATAAGTGCTATTGGCGTAAGGATAGACATACAGATCAAAGAACCCAGAGACAGATCTACACAAATAGGTCAAAATATTATTTTATAATGGTGCAAAAGAATTCAGTGGGAGAATAATCTTTCCAACAAATGTGCTGAACAATTGGATGTCAACAGATAAAATAATAAAACCACACCTTATGTAAAAATTGCATCAAAATGAATCAGATCCAAAAGTGATAAAACATTTGGAGAGAAAAAAATTTTGTAACTTAGTTAGTTGAAGAATTCTCTGACATGACAACAGATGGATTATCCATGAAGGGAAAAAATGGATAAACTGAATTTCTAGTATATGCTATTATTAGTGGTTGCTCTTGGAGTTAAAATGTGCATACTTAATTTTCACACTCTATTTAGAAGTCACATTTTACCAGTGTATCAAATGATTACCAGTTAATAGTTCCCTTTATATTTTTCTCTTTAAGTTGTAGTTTTCAAATCTATGTAAGTGGAAAACTTCACCAGGAAAAGTTATAATTCACACACACATAATTAAAAACTTAAGAATACTATTTACCCAAACATTTACCATAGCTGTTGTTCTTCCTTCATTCTCAAAGTTCCAAGCTTTCTTCTCATATCATATTATTTCTTTCTGAAGAACTTCCTTTAATAATTTCTTAACAGCACATCAACTAGCAATGAATTCTGTTGTTTTCCTTCATCTGAGAATGTATTTATTTCAACTTTAGGATCTTGAGGTTATTTTCATTTGGTATAGAATTCTGTATTGACAGTTGTTTCTTTCAACATTTAAAAAGTATTTACCACTTTCTTCTGACCTCCTTAGCCTCAGGGGAAAAATTCTTCAGTCATTTTTTTTTCATAATAGTTGCTTCATTTTATTTTTTAAATTATTTTATTATTGTTCAATTACTGTTGTCTGCATTTTCTCCCCACCCCCTCAAAACCCACTTCCCTCCCTTGCTTCCACCCTCCCCCTTGGTTTTGTCCATGTTTCCTTTATAGTAGTTCCTGAAAACCCTTCTCCCCACTGTCCCCTCCCCCTGCCCTCTGGCTATTGTTCGATTCTTAATTTCAATGACTCTGGTTATATTTTGATTGCTTTTTTCTTTTGTTGTTATGTTCCAGTTAAAGGTGAGATAATATGATATTTGTCCCTCACCTCCTGGCTTATTTGACTTAGCATAATGCTCTCCAGTTCCATCCATACTGTCACAAAGGGTATAACTCCTTTCTCTCTGCTGTGTAATATTCCACTGTGTAAATGTATGATAGCTTTTTGATCAACTCATTACTGATAGGCACTTAGGTTGCTTCCAGCACTTGGCTACTGTAAATTGTGCTGCTGTGAATATTGGGGTGCATAGGTTCTTTGGGATTCATGTTTCAGGGCTCTTAGGGTATAATCACAGCAGTGGAATTGCTGGGTCAAAAGGCAGTTCCATTTTTAGTTTTCTGAGGAAATTCCATACTGTTTTCTACAGTGGCTGTACCAGTCTTCATTCCCAACAGTGCACTAGGGTTCCCTCTGCACAACCTCTCCAACACTTGTTTGTTGATTTGTTTATGATGGCCATTCTTACCAGTGTGAGGTGGTATCTTATTGTGGTTTTAACTTGCATCTCTCTGATGGCTAGTAATGCTCAGCATCTTTTCATATGTCTCTGGGCCTTCTGCATGTCCTCCTTGGAGTAGTGTCTGTTCAAGTCTTTTGCCCATCTCAGACATTCCACGCAGCAACATCTTCACGGATATGTCCCCTAAGGCAAGGGACATAAAGGGAAAAATAAACAAATGGGACATCATGAAATTAAATTCTTCATTCATTTCAATCCTTGCTTTCTTATAGACAATGTGTCATTTCTCTCCAGTTGCTTTTAAGATATTTTCTTTCTTGTTAAAAGTTTGATTATGATGTATGCAAACATGGATTTATTGTGGTTTATTCTAGTATATACAGTTCACTGAGCCTTTAGAATCTGTAAGTTTCTTTCACCAAATTTGGAGAATTTTCAACATTTATTTCTAAAAATTGTTTTTCAACATAACCTTCTTTCTTTTCCCTGAGAACTATGATAATACCAATATTAGACATTTTGTATTGTCCCAATGGTCTTTTAAGTGCTCTTCAATTTCTTTCCAATTTTTTCTCTCTTATTTAGAGTAGTAAATTTCTTTCGATCTGTCTTTACTGACTCCTTCCTCTGCTACCTCCATACAGCTAGCAAGCCATATTGTTTTTTAAAAGCACAGTTTGAAGTGATCTCCACCCATTGATTTATCTTGTTTTTTTTCTTAGAGGGAGGGGAAGGGAGAGAAAAAGAGAGGGAGAGAAACATCCATTGGTTGCCTCTCATACACACCCCAACCTGGACCAAACCCACAACCTAGGAATGTGCCCTGACCAGAAATTGAATCATCAACCTTTCACTTTGTGGAACAACACCCAACCAACTGAGCCACACTGGTCAGGGCTATCTTGAGGTTTTTTTTTTTTAACATATAATGTGCATATCATACATTTACTCATTTAAAGTGTACAATAATTTATTGGCTTTTAGCGTATTTCCAGAGTTGTGTAACCATGACCACAATCAGTTTTAGAGCATTTTTATCACCAAAAATAAGTCCAGTAACCTTCAGTCATGACACCACAATTTCCTGTCTTCACCAGGATTAGGAAAACACTAATCTATTTTCTGTCCCTATAAAATTGCCTATTATAAATCTTTTATTTACTTTTTTATTAAATACTTTTAAATTTTATTGTTATTCAAGTACAGTTTTCTGCCTTTTCCCCCCACCCCTCTCCACCACCCCAGCCATCCCCACCTCCCTCCCCTGTTTCCATCCCCCTTGTTTTTGTCCATATGTCCCTTATAGTTGTTCCTGTGAACCCTTCACCCTGTTATAAACCTTTTATATAAATGGTTTATATATAAACCCTTTATATAGATTTTGTATAAATGTATCATTGCTTCATTCCTTTCCATTGCCAAATAATATCCCATTCCTTGGACATTCTGCATTAGTTGGCCTATCTTTTATCAAGTTGGTGGGTTGTTCCATCTTTGGGCCATTATAAATTATACTTCTATGAATAGGCATCTATTAATTTTAGGTAGACATATGTTTATACTTCTCTTTAGTATATACCTAGGAGTAGAATGAGTACCTCATATGGTAAGTCTATGTTTGACTTTTTGAGGGACTACCAGACTTACCTAAAGTTGTACCATTTAAATTCTGGTCCAACTTTTCAACACCCTTACCAGCACTTGTTATCATCTGTCCTTTTTATCATAGCCATCTCATTGAATGTGAAGTGGTATCTCATTGTGATACTGATTTGTGTTTTCGTGATGACTTACCTCTATATATGTTTTATAATGATTATTATATAAAACTTATAGTAGAACTTGATACAATACCTGAAATTGTTGTGAACCCTAAATACTTATATATTAAGTAGGTTTGATTACAATATTTGAGAAACAGTGTGTTAAAATTTATAGTATTTAGATAGGCTTTTGTCTATGTAAAGTAGTGTCTCCCCTCTCATGAGGAATTATCAGACAATCTTACTTAGATGAATAATTTTGCCTCTCTACAGTGCAAGGCTTTTCTTCAGAAACTGAATTTGAGAAGTATGTGAAATATGACTCTAGGTCTCACAAAGTGCTGGCTGCCATTGTTTTTGACAATGACTTCAAAAACAGCAATGACCCTCTGCCACTTCAGGTAAGAAAGTTTTATTTAAAGTTTTCTAATAATTGCCCTTCTGGTTTCTAGAATTTTAATGAATTTGATATAACTAACCCTATTTTATAAATGAATAAACTAATTTTTCCAAGATAAAACTACTCGTATACAGTAGAACAAGAATATGAATCCAGATCTGAGTAACTTTAATGCCCGTACTCTTAATTACTGCATGATGCAGATAAGACAAGAATTGCATCTTTCATACACAGGACCTTAGATTCATGACAAACTTCAACTATTTAGGCACTGCTTCTTGCTCTTCAGAGCATGGTACAATAAATAAGCCTAATACAGATGCATCTTCAAAAAAGCAGACATGGAAAAGTCCTCTTTATTTGAAGGAAACACAGAGTGTAATTTTTTTTTCATAAATCTCTAGGAAAACCCTAAGGCTCATCCCCACTGATTGAGAATTAGGACATTCATTGGCATTAAAAATCTGATGATAGCATAGCCAACGGGAAGGAGAGAGAATGACAGTGTTTTGAACTTGGTATCTCCTTAGAAGATCTTTTTTCAAAATATATTTTATTGATTATGCTATTATAGTTGTCCCATTTTCCCTGCTTCACGCCCCTTCACCGTGCACACCATCTCCCACCCACATTCCCCCCTTTAGTTCATGTCCATGTGTCATACTTATAAGTTCTTGGCTTCTACATTTCCCATACTATTCTTACCCTACTCCTGTCTATTTTCTACTTACCATCTATGCTACTTATTCTGTGTACCTTTCTCCCCTCTCTCCTCCTCCCACTCCCCTGTTACTAACCCTCCATGTGATCTCCATTTCTTTGGTTCTGTTCCTGTTCTAGTTGTTTGCTTAGTTTGTTTTTTGTTCTGTTTTAGGTGTGGTTGTTAATTATTGTGAGTTTGCTGTCATTTTTACTGTACATATTTTTTATCTTCTTTTTCTTAGATAAGTCCCTTTAACATTCCATATAATAAGGGCCTGGTAATGATGAACTCCTTTAACTTAACCTTACCTGAGAAGCACTTTATCTGCCCTTCCATTCTAAATGAAAGCTTTGCTGGATAGAGCAATCTTGGATATAGGTCCTTGCCTTTCGTGACTTGAAATACCTCTTTCCAGCCCCTTCTTGCCTTCAAGAAGGTCTCTTTTGAGAAATCAGCTGACAATATGATGGGAACTCCTTTGTAGGTGACTATCTCCTTATCTCTTGCTGCTTCTAGGATTCTCTCCTTCATTTTTACCTTGGCTAATGTAATTATGATGTGCCTTGGTGTGTTCCTCCTTGGGTCCAACTTCTTTGGGACTCTCTGAGCTTCCTGGACTTCCTGGAAGTCTATTTCCTTTGCCAGATTGGGGAAGTTGTCCTTTATTATTTGTTCAAATAACTTTTCCACTTGTTGCTCTTCCTCTTCTCCTTCTGGTACCCCTATAATTAGGATGTGGAAACATTTAAAGATGTCCTGGAGATTCCTAAGCCTCTCCTCATTTTTTTGAATTCTTATTTCTTCATTCTTTTCTGATTGGATGTTTCTTTCTTCCTTCTGGTCCACTCCATTGATTTGAGTCCCAGTTTCCTTCCCATCACTATTGGTTCCCTGTACATTTTCCTTTATTTCACTTAGCTTAGCCTTCATTTTTCCATCTAATTTGCAACCAAATTCAATCAATTCTTTGAGCATCTTGATTACCAGTGTTTTGAACTGTGCATCTGATAGGTTGGTTGTCTCTTCGTCACTTAGTTGTATTATTTCTGAAGCTTTGATCTGTTCTTTTGTTTGGGCCATTTTTTTTTTTGCCTTAACATGTCTGTTACATAGTGAGGGGCGGAGCCTTAGGTGATCACCTGGGTGGGGCAACCCATGTTGCTGGGTTGTGATGCTGTACGTGGGAGAGGGGTCTGAGAGGGAACAATGGCACTTACTCCACTCTCTCCCAGATTTCAGTCACTTCCCCCAGTTCCCGCAAGCAAATTGGGTCCTTCTGGTGCTGATCCCCATGTGGGTGGGTTTGTGTATGTCCTGGGACCCAGTGGGTCTCTCCAACAAACTCTCCTGTGAGGCTGGGATTCTCTTCCAGCACCTCAACCCCCACAGGTGTTTTCAAGCAGTGGTTTGAGACTTTATTTCCCTGGGCGGGGGCCCTGGGTTGCATGGTCTGTCTCACTCCCCAGTTTCACCTGGTTTATCTGCATGCAAATGTGGGACCAGACACACCACCCCCCTCCACAGTATGCCGCCTTGCTGGGTCTGCCAACTGCCTATTTGCATGCCTATTTGGGGATCCACCAGCTGCCCTGCTGCAGGCCCTCTCTGTCCTGCCTCCCTGACTCTGCCCCTCCTAATGGTCTGGATGAGTATGTCTACTTTAACTCCCTGGTTGTCAGACTTCCATACAGTTCTATTTTCTGTCAGTACTGGGGGTTTTTTGTTTGTTTTTAAATTGTTGTTGTCCTTATTTTGGTTGTGCGAAGAGGCACAGTGTGTCTACTTATGCCTCCATCTTGACTGGAAGTCCTCCTTAGAAGATCTTGTAGACATTATATCCTGACTCTGGTGGAAATAATTGTCAATTTATAATGTGTAGATATTGAGACAAATTCTGTGTTTAGAATACAGATGCTTGTCAGTAGAAGGCAAGTTTAATAAAACCATTAGTGGAATAGTACGTGTTATTTCTGTGTGTCCCATCCTTTCATGACTCTATTCTTCAGTGTCAACTGTCTTCCATTTACTGAGTCAGAGTTATCCATGTGGTGATATGGATTTAGGTCCAACAATATACATTGGCTCAAGGTATCTTCAGTGCCATTTCAAGTTTCATTCTTATCACTGATTGACTGTGCTTGTGTCCCCAAATATTAAAAAAAAGAATTTTCTAACAAAAAAAACACATGAAAAACTGTGTAATATCATTATACATCAGGAAAATGCAAATTTAAGCCACAATGTTATACTTCTACCCTTCACTAGAAAGGTTAAAAGTACAGTCTGACAATACCAAATGTTGGTGAGGATGAGAAGTCACTGTTGGTGAGATTGTAAAGTAGTATGATCAGCTTAGAAAAATGTCTGTCATTTGTTTATTCAAACAAAACTAAACACATATCTACCCTATATGATCCATTAGTTGCACTCCTATGAATTTACCCTAAAGAAAGAAAAACATATTTTCACAAAGAGAATTTTGCAAGAATATTCATAATAGCCAAATATTGGGGTCAGGTATACATCAACCAGAAAATTAATGCCCTCTGTTATATTAGTACTTTGGAATATTGCTCACTGGCAAAAACCTCAGAAGTATCTTTCTAAATAAAAAGAAGCCTTATGAAACAGAGTACAATACTTGTGAGTTTTCATTTATATGAAATCTATAATGGGCAATATTAATCTATGGTGAAATCAGAAAAATTTTGTCTCTGAGGGAATGTTATATATCAACTGGAAAAGATCTTGAGAGAACTTTCTGGGGTGAGGGCATTATTTATCTTGTAAGTGGTCTGGATTACAAATGCTGCATTTATCAAAACTCATGTACAGTTAAGCAGATGTACAGTTAAGATTTCTGCATTTTTCTGAGGAAATTCCATAGCGGCTGCACGCTTCCATAGCGGCTGCACTCTTCTCTACACCTGAAACTAAATCAAAGTGATATTGAATGTAAACTGTAATTGAAAAAAATGTAATAAATAAAAAGTTTAAAAAGATTTGTGCATTTTATTGTATGTAAATTTTACCTCAAATAAGAACTATAAAGTATTAGATTCTAGTAAATGCTGAAGTATTATGGTGGAAGTGTACTGATGTCTTCAACTTCCTTTGCAATCCATCCAAAGATTAAATGTATTGATAATATAAATTACACAGGTATTATATATAAATATATGGTGATATATACTTTTAAGTTAATATATACTATATAGTATAAATTACATATGTATGTATACCTCATTTTCCTTTTTATGCACAAGGTAGCATACTTGTTAGTAAGTCTCGTTTAGAATATAAATCTATTCTTGACATTCTTTGATGCTGTAGCTACTTTTCTGCTCTTTCAGCCACCTCTATATGAGACTCTGGGGGAAGAAATGTGATCTTTCCTATTGGCTTTCTGTCTGCCTGTAGTTCCTATAAATGACATCCCAGAAATACTTTTTGGGGGAGAGGCAGTAGCATTTTCTTCCCATAATAGCAGCCAAATAAAGTTTGCAGATTGTCCATTTTTCAAATCAGCCTCATCACACCCTCCCAAAGATAACCAGCACTAGGTAAATGGAGCTCCTTCTCAGAAGTCTAGGTCCCAGTCCCAAAGAATCATTCTTTCATGCTCTGAAACAGAGCACTAGCTGACTTGTGTAGACTCCTCAGAAGTTTGGTTTTCAGCCCCATGGGATCTCTCATCTAAGTTTATGATTTTTAGTAATTCCAAACTCTTATTTTTGTTACATTAGTAATAGGGCTGGTAGCTGCAGTCTGCTGTTGTTACCTGATACGTTAGAATTTTCCTACCCTTTCAGTTACTAGTATGATTTCTATTTTCTGACTATACCTTGAACAGATACATAGCTCTCTATTGTGTAGAGGTACTATCGTTTATGCAGTCTCCTCCTATGAATGAGCAATTAATTTCAATAAGTTTCCACCACAAATAATGTTACCAAAAATTTGTGCATACATTTTCTTCATATTGTTGGAGATACATATTTCAAGTCTGTTCCTGGAAGTGGGATTACTGAATGAAACAGTAAATGCATATTTAGTTTTCTTAAACATTGCCAGATTTCCCAGTTCAGTTGTGCCATTTTTCATCCCACAAACAATGAATTAAAGTGCCTGTTTGTTTATAGCATAGCCTTGCTAACAGTGTTGTTAAGCTTTTGATTTTTCCATGTGACAGGTAAGAAAAATACCTCTGTGTTTTTAATTTTCATTTATTTCATTGCGTGACATTGAGAAACTCGTCATGTATTTATGGACCATTTGTATATCTTGTTTTTGTGAACTGTCTGCATTTTGAGAGGACTTCAAGTGTTGAAATGATTGGAGCATATGTTAAGCTTGGGGTCACTGTCATTTCCTGCCATTCAGTGTTACTTTGACATCAGATGAGTATCCTCTTTCAAATCACATGGTTTTCCTTATGTCTTATGTCTTAACTTTATTTCTAATATTTGCTTTTCAGTTTGTTTGTTTTTAAGCATAGTGTGTTCCTATTGCTACTTCTAGGTAAAATATCACCTGCGTTTTGTTAGGATACAAAGGACTGTCTTGTGGCCAGACTTGTCAGGGTGGAAAACAACCTTGCTCTTTCCTATCTATCCTTCTTCAGGCCCTAGGAACCCAGGTGACCATGATGGAGGAACTCCTGGTGAGTGGATCCTTAACATACTTATTTTATGATCACAATTACATATGGACATATACATTTATATGGTTTTATTTGTATATATACACATACAACTATATGTATAAATAATAAACATGTTTATTCTTAATTTGTGGTAATTTTAAAAATTAAATTTATATTCTACCAAAACAACTCTGCAAGCTCATATATTTGGCAAATCTAATTCATATATATATATATATATATATATATACACACATATATATATGCACACACATACATATATATTGATGTCATGCTTTATCCTCTTTCAATGCTTATATCAATATATCTGTCTTTATGTAGTTGTGGTTTAGTGTTACACTTTCCAAATACTCACATTTTTATTCATTGACATTGCTTGCCCACTCATGTCTATATATCATTTTATCAATTTAAATGTTTTTACATTATCCAGAGGGGAGGGAGGAGGGGGATAACAGGTGAAAGAATGGGAAGAGTCAAGTCAAGGAACATGTATAAAGGACCCATGGACAAAGACAAGGGGTGGGGGGAATTGAATGTGGGAAGTGGATGTGGGTAGGGCAGGGGAGGGTAATGGGGGAAAAATGGGGACAACAGTAAATGAACAACAATAAGAACAATTAATAAAAAATGCCAATGAGCTGTACACTTAATAATGGTTAAAATGGTAAATTCTATGCTGTATGTATGTTTTAGCCACAATTTTAAAAACAATTTATAAAATAAAAGAAAAAGAGAAAAAAACCCATTAGTCAGGAAAACATAACAATTATAAATGTTTCTGCATCTAATAATAGAGTTTCAAAATACATGAAGCAAAAATTGACAGAATTAAAGGGAGAATTTGGCAATCCCACAATCATAGATGAAGACATTAACGTTTTCTCATGGAACATCTAAAAAATTATAAGACAGCTTATGAATAACATTTTCAATTTCCCTGAACTGATTGATGTTTGTAGAACAAATACTTAATAGTAATTAAATACACATTTTAAAGAGGCATATGGTATTTTCACCATGATAATTTTATGCTGTGTTATAAAAATATCTCACTGAATTTGAAAAAGACTGAAATCATATAGTGTGTGTTCTTTGGTTGAATTAAATCAGAGATCAATATGATATAGTTGACCCTCAACATCATGTGGGCACTGAGTCCCCTGCAGTTGAAAATCTGTGTATAAATTGTGACTCCCCCCAAACTTAGTATTTCCTTGGGAAATGGGCACCAAAATCCACAGATGCTTAAGTCATCTATATAAAATGACATAGATCAGTGCATACCATTGGCTCTCTGCTTTCACGGATAGAAAACAGTAGTTATTATTGAAAAATAAACCCACTGTAAGTGGACCTAAGAATTTCAAACCATGTTGTTTAAGGTTTAACTATAATTAGAAAAATGGCAAATATTTGGACATTAAGCAACATATGTCTAAATAATCCATGAGTTTCCCTGACCAGTGTGGTTCAGTTGGTTGGGTGTAGTGCCATGAAGCAAAAGGTCACCAGTTCAATTCCTGGTGAGGCACATGCCTGAGCTGCAGGGTTAGTCACTGGTTAGGGTGCGAATAAAGAGGCAACTGATTGATGTTTCTCACACCAATGTTTTTTTCCCTGTCTTTTTCCCTCCCTTCCCCTCTCTCTAAAAATAAATAAAATATTTTTTAAAAATTAGTAGAAGAAAATCAACTTAAACCTTAAGCTGCCTTTTAGTTGTATGGCTGACTTAGTTTCAGTGAAACAATTTTCCTTGGGGCCATTCTGTATAACTTACTAGAATATATCTGTCATTTGGCTTTATTTCTTTTTTTACATTTCCAAATCTTTATCTCACCAATGTTTAATTAAATCTGTATTATTTTTGTAAAAGTAAATTGCATTTAGCAAACCTACCACTTTCATTAAATATACTTAAGTTGGGGACGATGTAAATCAAATTCAGCTGAAGAAGTATCCCTTTGGTTTCAAAACTATGATATGTTCTCAGGGTACTTAGGTTCAACTGACCTTGAGACAACAGTAAATTTAAGTTCTGTAGGTAACAAACTATTGCTTACTTGAATTGCCTTGTTCTTTGTGTGTCTGAGCTGTTACTTAGTCTATTTTACTTGACAATGTTTTCTCATTCAGGGTACATCAGAGAAGGGTTCCTGGCTGTACAGAATGCCTTAGATAAAGCCATCATGCTGTACCATGAGAACAGTGCTAGACAGAAGCTATTTGATGGCATTAGCATTTTTATACAGAGATTTCCACACCCAGCTTATTCTCACGATGGATTAATTTGGATCATTAGTGGTTACTTCCCTTTGATGTTCATACTCATGTTCTCTCCAATTGTACTTTCCATCATGAGATTCATTGTGTGGGAAAAGGAAAAAGGATTGAAGGTAATCCCAATTATTTTCTGATAAAGTTTCTATAAATATATTTTTAGGCCTGTGGAGTTATTTTGTATGGAGAGTTAGATTATTTCTACATAGTCCTTATTGGTAGAAATTGCACCCAGTAGCAGCAAATTACATCCCAGTAGCTGCAAATATAGAACAGAAAGTGATACAACTTAACCAATTTTACAAGATGGCAGAATTTCAGAGGCAAACTGTCTCTGGGAAGCAACAGAAAGGAAAAACCTGAAGGCAAGGAAGAAGATAGAATAGTCACTAGGGAATCTGTAATCTTTAGTACCTAGAGTAACAGGAAATTCAAACAAAACTCCTGACTAAATAAACACAAATCCCTATACTTTGGGCCTATTTACCTTGGTATCTACTGCCCTAGATAATATGTCTGGCTTTCAACAAAAAATTACAACGCGCACCAAAGTTAAGAAGCAGACACCATCCAAAGAGGTATATTAGTCATCAGAACAAGACTCAGATAAGACACAGATGAGTATCAGACAAGTAATTTAAAATTACTATGATTAGTGATTTAAAGGCACTAAAGGAAAAGGTATACATGTCCAGGATCCTCAAGACCACCACCATTTTGTGAAATTCAGTAGGATTCATGGGACTCAGCATATAGTTATACTCACAGCTGGAATTTATTATAGTGGTATAGTAAATATCCATAGCTGGGTCATGAGAGGAAATGACATAGCCTGGAGGAATTTACCTGCAGACTTCCTCAAGTAACCTCACAAGAGGTCACACAGAGCATACTTTTACACCAGCAATGAAAATCCAGCAACAAGTTTCTGATGTTCTTGTCCAGGGAAGTCCACTAGACACTTAGTGCCCAAAGTTTTGATTGGGGGCTGGTCATATAGGCACCCTTTGCCTAGCATGTTCCAACATTTCAAACTCCTAATAAGGAGGTCCAAATACATTTGTCTGTACAAATGGTTTAGGCACAGTCATCCACCTAACATTTAGGGAAAATTTTTGTAAGTGTAGGGTACAATGTACCAGTCACGTTCCCATATTTCAGCCAAGGGCCCACCTTGAAAACATGACTTCCTAATAGTCTCAAGCCTTCTTTGTTACCTCTTTTCTGCACAGTAGATAACATGCAAGATTAGATAGGTAATGCTATCAGGACAGCAAAACTAAGAAGGAGTTAAAGGAAATTGCTAGAAATAAAAAACATGCTAACAAAAATGAAAAATGCTTTTGATAGACTCATCAGCAGACTTGACCTTGATAAGGAAATAATCAGAGAATTGAATACAAGACAGTTGAAATTACACAAACTGAAATGCAAAGAGAAGACAAAATGTAAAAATCCAGAAAAAAGCATCCAAAAGTGGTAGGACAATATCAAATGGTATAACATATACATACTTGGAAAATATATGAGAGAAGAGAGCTAAAGAAATAATGGCAGATAATTTTTCCAAAATTAATGATAGATATCAACCACAGATTCAAGAAGCTCAGAGAACACAAAGCAGGATAAATATAACACACAGAGACACACAGCTAGGCATATTATATTCAAACTGCTGAAAACCAAAGACAAAGAAAATCTTGAAAGCAATGGGGTGGGTGGAGAGGCCACACAAGCATAAGAAGTAGTACAACTGACTTCTAACTTAAAATTGGATTTTTTTAAAACATAGATATATTACTCTAATATTCCTGGGAGTAGAGTAAAATATTAAAGAGATCTTGATATTTCAAAGTTCAATTTGAAATGCTTTTCATTTTTGTCCAATACTAGGTATAATATTGGAAAAAGATCTCTGAACTGAGGGGAAATATATTTTAATGCCAATACACTTCTTATTAATTGCATAATTTTGATCAAAACACTTGACTTTCTGAGAATTGATTTTCCTCATTCACAAGATAGAGATGATATTCCCTATTTATATAGGTTTAAATAGGAATGAATTACTGATATATGTAATATTTGATTTGTGCTAACTTTCCTACAGGAGTACCAACTCGTAACTGGACTTAGAAACTGGATGATCTGGGCTTCCTATTTCTTCACAGTCTTCTTTTTTTATATGATTATTATCACTTTGATATGTGTGTTATTCTTTGCCAAGGCAAGTGTCTAATTTTGTGCAGTCCAGAAATTTAATTAGTCACATACATAATTTTAAGTTTTTAGTAGTCACTATAAATTTTAACAGGTAAAAAGAACAGGTGAAATTATTTTGATAATATATTTAATTTAATTCAACATATACAAAATATTTCAACATGCAACCAATTCAAAAATTAAGATATTTTACATTCCTTTTTATTTTTCTTTTCTAGTGAAATAGCATCTATTTTATACCTTATTATTTTGTGGGTCAGGAATTTGAGCAGGCTCAGTAGAATGATTTCTTTGCTCTATGTAGTGTTGAGGAGAATCACTTAGTGGAATTCAGTTAGTGGCTGGATTTGCCAGACAGGTCCCACATGGCTTCACCCAGACGCCTGTCTGTGCCTTGGCAAGCATGTCTGGAAGGCTAGGCTAAGTTGGGTCTCTCTTTCCACATGGTCTTAGGGCCTCTCCATGGGTTCTTTCCATCAGACCATGTGAAGACATGGTATCTCATCACTTCTGACTACAGCAGTCACAGGGTGCACCCAGATTCCAGGGGATGAATAGACTCTACCTCTTGATAGGGGAAGGTGAGTTGAGAAATATGGAGAACATGAACTCCATAAGCCTAGGGACTTTGTCTGTGTTGCTCAAAGCTGTAACTATATTCTTTCTCTACTAAGTCTTCAAACTGCAATGCAGTTTATGTTTTCTACTTAAAACACATCCCAATCCATATGTAGTATTTTCATCAGAAATACTTAATATGTATTTGACACTTTTTTAATGTAAATTAAAATAACTAAAAATAAATGATAATAAAAATTCAATTCTTCAGTCACACTAACTACCTTTCAAGTGCTCAGTCGCTACATGTGGTTGTCTACTGTATTAGACATCTTAGTTCTCATTGATTGCAGCCTGCTGCATCTAACCTTTGAGAGGCATGAAGTAATCCCTCTCAAGTGTGGGCTGATTGTTCTCAGGTTGTCAGGAAGAGGAAATATGGCTTATATTATCGACACTATGGAAACTATAGCCTGCTCAATCTCTGAGAAAAAAAATATAAACTCTTCCATAAGAAATAAGTTATTTAGTTAACTTTTCAACTCAATGAGCTTCAGTCAATGAGCAGTCTGATCTGTTTCTTTAGGGCTATCATTTTCTCCATTTTCCCTTGTGTTTATGGTGTACCTTACATTATGTCATATTGTTTTATTTTAGATTTCCAATGAACCAATCTTCCGCTACAGTGACTGTAGTTTCATTTTTGTCTTTCTTATGTGTTATGCCATTGCTTCAATTTTCTTTGCCTTTATGGTTAGCACATTCTTCAGTAAAGGTAAGTCTAACACTTCTCCTGTAATACAATCTATGTTTGGGTGCTAAAAGGAGCACCCAAATATAGTCAAACATAGTCTTGGCTTACATTCTATCATAGAAGATGAATTGAACATGAAATGGTTGAACAGGAGGTAAAGAGAACATTGAAAATTAATATGGCCCAATGTATATATTTAAAAGATATAAAATAAAATTGTGACCACTTAGAACTTAGAATTAAAAAAAAAGAATGGGAGATGTACTTACCTCTACTGTCCAGTTACAACTGATGTTCAGTTTGGCTAAATATTATGGTCAGAAAAGATGTAATGTTTAGAAATGATTACCTTTTACTCTAATGTTTGTGTTCCACTCCATTTTATATTAATGTTGTGTTGGAGATGTGGAGAGAGTTGAAAGTAGTGCTCAGTTTCAAGTCAAAATGGGTTTACAATTTAGTTTCTTAAGTATTCATTGTGAACCAATGTAAACTCTTCTTCTTCAATGTATGCAAGTGAGTAATGAATGCTTTTTTGAAGAGCTACTAAGAAACTACCTTTGCTCGAAAAAAATAATAAAAAATTAAACAATGCTTTCTGCAGAAGTTGATTTCAAATCACTTTTAAAATCAAGTAAAGGGGTGGAGGTATTCATTCATTCATCCATTCATTCATTCATTCATTCATTCATGCAGCATGTCCTTTGTGCACTTAATCATGTGGCAAGACTTGTACTGTATACATAAAAACAAAGGAAAATTGACTTTCTTTGTGAACTCACATGAGAAAATATGTGAGCCCTGGCTTGTGTTGATCCGTGGTTGAGTGCTGGCCTGCAAATCAAAGGGTCGCCAGTTCGATTCCCAGTCATGACACATGGCTGGGTTGCCAGCCAAGTCTCTAGAGTGGGGAGCATGAGAGGAAACCATACAGTGATGTTTCTCTCCCTCTCTTCCCCTCTAAAAAATAAATAAAATCTTTAAAAATTTTTTTTACATTTTATTTTCATCATAGTTCAACTACACTTTTCTGTCCTTTACTCCCATTCCATCCCACCCACCCCTCCCTCTGCTCCTTCCTCCCATTTCCAATCCCCCTAGTTTTTGTCCTTGTGTCCTTTCTATTTGTACTTATAAACCTTTCCAATTGTCTCCTGAAATTCCTCTGAAATTCCCTACCCTCTCCTCTCTGGTCACGTCAGCCTGTCCTCTATTTCAGTGTCTTTGCCTATATTTTCCTTGTCTTTGTTTTCTTGTTTAGGTTCCTCTTGAAGGTGAGATCATATGGTATTTGTCTTTCCCTGCCTGGCTTATTTCGCTTAGCATAATACTCTCCAGCTCCATCCAGGCTGTTGCAAAGGGTAGGAGCTCCTTCTTTCTTTCTGCTGCATAGAATTCTATTGTGTAAATATACCGTAGATTTTTGATCCATTCATTTACTGATGGGCACCTAGGTTGCTTCCAGCACTTGGCTATTGTAAATTGTGCTGCTATGAACATTGGGGTGCATAGGTTCTTTTGGATTGGTGTTTCAGGGTTCTTAGGATATAATCCCAGCAGTGGAATTGCTAGGTCAAAAGGCAGATCCCTTTTTAGTTTTCTGAGGAAGTTCCATACTGTTTTCAATAGTGGTTGTACCACTCTGCAATCCCACCAACAGTGCATTAAGGTCCCCTTTACTCCACAACCACTCCAGCACTCGTTGTCTGTTGTTTTGTTTATGATGGCCATTCTGACCAGTATGAAGTGGTATCTCACTGTGGTTTTAATTTCCATCTCTCCCATAGCTAGTGATACTGACCATCTTTTCATGTGTCTCTGGATCCTCTGTATGTCCTCCTTGGAGAGGTGTCTATTCAAGTCCTTTGCCCATTTTTTAATTGGGTTGCTTTATCTTCTTAGAGTGGAGTCATGTAAGTTCTTTATATATTTTGGAGATTAAACCCTTTTCTGAAGTATCATTGCCAAATATGTTTTCCCACACAGTTGGTTCTCTTTTTATTTTAATACTGTTTTCTTTAGCCATGCAGAAGCTTTTTATTTTGATGAGATCCCATTTGTTTATTCTTTCCTTTATGTCCCTTGCTCTAGGGAACGTGTCGGTAAAAAAGTTTCTGTGTGAAATATCTGAGATTTTCCTGCCTGTGTTCTCCTCTAAGACTTTAATGGTGTTACGGTTTATATGGAAGTCTCTTATCCACCTTGAATTTATTTTTGTTTATGGTGTAAGTTGGTGCTCGATTGTCATTTTTTTTGCAGTAGCTGTCCAGTTCTCCCAACACCATTTGTTGAAGAGGCTGTTTTTACACTATTTTATATTGCTGTACTCTTTGTCGAGTATTAATTGACCATAGAGACTTGGATTTATTTCTGGACTCTCTGTTCTGTTCCACTGGTCCATGAGCCTGTTTTTATGCCAGTACCAGGCTGTTTTGATTACAGTGGCCTTGTAATATAGTTTAGTATCAGGTATTGTGATCCCTCCTACTTTACTCTTCTTTCTCAAAATTGAAGCAGCTATTCAGGGTTGTTTATGGTTCCATATAAATTTTTGAAGTGTTTGTTCTATGTCAGTGAAATATGCCATTGGTACTTTATTAGGTATTGCATTGAATGTGTAAATTCCTTTGGGTAGTATGGACATTCTGATGATGTTAACTCTTCCCATCCATGAACATGGTATATATTTCCATTTGTTTGTGTCCTCCTTGATTTCTTTCTTCAGTGTTATGTAGTTATCTGAATACAGGTCTTTTCCCTCTTTGGTTAGGTTTATTCCTAGGTATTTTATTTTTCTTTTTGCTATACCAAATGGGATTTTCTTCTTGGTTTCTGCTTCTGCTGTTTCATTGTTGGTGTACAAAAATGCCTTTGATTTCTGGATATTGACTTTGTATCCCGCTGTTTTGCCAAATTCATTTATTAGGTCCAGCAGTTTCTTGGCCAAGTCTATAGGATTTTCTATGTACACTATCATGTCATCTGCAAACAGTGACAGTTTTGTTTCCTCCTTTCCAATTTGGATGCCTTTTATTTCGTTTTGTTGTCTGATCACTGTGGCTAAAACTTCCAATACTATATTGAATAGAAATGGTGAAAGTAGACAGCCTTGTCTTGTTCCTGCTCTTAGTGGAAAAGATTTTAGTTTTTCCCATTGAGTATGATGTTGGCTGTAGGTCTCACATATATGGCCCTTATTATCTTGAGGAACGGTCTCTCTATTCCCACTTGGCTGAGTGTTTTTATCATAAACGGGTGCTGTACCTTCTCAAATGCTTTTTCTGCATCTATTGATATAATCATGTGATTTTTGTCTTTGCTTTTGTTTAAGTGATATATTACATTTACTGATTTGCGAATATTGAACCATCCTTGCATCCCTGGGATGAATCCCACTTGGTCATGGTGTATGATCTTTCTAATGAATTCTTGAATGCGGTTTGCCAATACTTTGTTGAGGATTTTAGCCTCTATGTTCATCAGTGATATTGGCCTGATGTTTTCTTTCTTTGTTACGTCTTTATCTGGTTTTGGAACTAGTATGATGTTGGCCTCATAAAAATAGTTTGGTAGTCTTCCATCTTTTTGGATTTTTTGGAATAGTCTGTGAAGGATAGGGGTTAGCTCTTCCTTAAATGCTTTGTAGAATTCTCCCGTGAAACCATCCAGTCCAGGGCTTCAGTGTGTCAGGAGATTTTTGATTACTGCTTCAATTTCATGTGCTGTTATTGGTCTGTTCAGGCTTTCTGGTTCTTCTTCATTGAGTTTTGGAAATTATATTTTTCTAGGAAATTGTCCATTTCATCTAGGTTTTCAAATTTCTTGGCATACAGTTCTTCATAGTAATTTCTTACAATCCTTTATATTTCTGTGGTATTAGTTGTAATCTCTCCTCTTTCATTTCTGATTGTGTTTATTAGGGTCTTCTTTTTTTTTTTGTTAAGTCTGCTTAAAGGCTTGTTGATTTTGTTTATCTTTTCAAGGAACCAGCTCCTGGATTCGTTGATCCTTACAATTTTGCTTTTAGTCTGTATGTATTTTAATTCTGCTCTGATCTTGGTTATTTCCTTCCTTCTACTTGCTCTGGGCTGTCTTTGTTGTTGTTCCTCGAGGTCTTGCAGATGTAGAGTTAGGTTGTTTGTTTGAAATATTTCTGTCTTTTTTAGATAGGCCTGTATGGCTATGAACTTTCCTCTCAGGACTGCCTTCGCTGTGTCCCATAAGTTTTGGGTTGTTGTGAGTTCATTTTCGTTTGTTTCCAGAAACTTTTTAATTTCTTCCCTAATTTCATACTTGACCCATTCATTCTTTAATGGCATGCTATTTAATCTCCATGATCTTGAGTGTTTTGGGTTTTTTTCCTTGGGGTTGGTTTCTAGTTTCAGTCCCTTGTGATCCGAGAATATGCTCTGTATGATTTCAGTTTTTTGGAATTTGTTGAGGCTTGTTTTGTGTCCTATCATGTGGTCTATCTTTGAAAATGTTCCACGTGCATTTGAAAAGAATGTGTATTTAGCTTCTTTGGAATGGAGGGTTCTCTATATATCAGTTAAGTCTATTTCATCTAGGACATTGTTCAATGCCACAATATCTTTGTTGATATTTTGTTTGGTAGATATGTCCATTTTTGACAGTGGGGTGTTAACATCCCCCACTATAATTGTGTTGCTGTCAATATCTTTCTTGAAGTCTTCTAAGATATTCTTTATGTATTTGGGTGCTCCTATGTTGGGTGCATATATATTTCCAATGTTTATGTCTTTTTGGTGGATTCTTTTCTTGAGTATTATGAAGTGACCTTCTGGGTCTCTCTTTATGGCTCTTTTTTGGAAGTATTTTGTCTAATATGAGAATGGCTACCCTGGCTTTTTTTTCCTGTCCATCTGCTTGGAAAATTTGTTTCCAGCCCTTCACTTTCAGCCTGTGTAGGTCTTTTGTCCTGAGGTGGGTCTCTTGTAGGCAGCATATGTGTGGTTCATGCTTTCTTATCTATTCAGATATTCTATTTCTTTTGATTGGGGCATTTAATCCATGTATGTTTAAGGTTATTATTGATAGGTACTTATTCATTGCCATTTACTTACCTGTTTTCCTCTCTCTCTCTCTCTCTCTCTCTCTCTCGTTTCGTTACTTTCCTTAAATCCGTCCCTTTAGCATCTCTTGCAGAGCTGGTTTGGTGGAGGTGTATTCTTTTAGACTTCTTTTGTCTGGGAAGCTCCTTATTTGGCCTTCTATCTTGACTGAGAGCCTTGCTGGGTAAAGTAACCTTGGTTGCAGGCCTCTGGTTCTCATTACTTGAAATATTTCTTGCCATTCTCCTCTGGCTTGGAGCGTTTCCATTGAGAAGTCAGCTGCTAGCCTAATTGGGGCTCCCTTGTATGTTCCTTCCTGTTTCTCCCTTGCTGCCTTTAAGATTCTCTGTCTTGAAATTTTGCCATTTTAACTATGATGTGTCTTGAGGTATGCCTCTTTGGGTTCCTCTTGATCGGGACTCTCTGTGTTTCCTGGATGTGTGACTTTTTCCTCTCATCTAATTAGGGAAGTTTTCCATCATTACTTTTTCAAATAGGTTTTCTATCCCTTGCTCTTCTCCTTCTCCTTCTGGCATCCCTAGTATACAGATATTATTACATTTCATATTGTCTTGCATTTCTCTTAATCCCTCTTCATTCTTTCTGAGCCTCTTTTCCTGTTCTTGCTCTTTCTGGGTGCTTTTTTCTTTGTCCTCCAGCTCACTGACCCAAGCTTCTGCTTCATCGATCCTGCTTTTGATTCCTTCTATTGTGTTCTTCAGTTCAGAAATTGTATTCTTCATTTCCTCGTGGCCCTTTTCAATAGTTTCTATTTCCTTTTTCATGTTGATATAATTTGCAGTGAGTTCATTGTAACTTCCCTGTAGTTTCTGGTAGCTCATTGTGAGTTTGTTGAACTTCCTGATAATCATTCCTTTGAACTCAATATCTGATAATTGAGTTGCTTCTATTTCATTTAGCATTCTTTCTGAGGCTCCCTCCTATCCCTTCATTTGGGGATTGTTTCTTTGTTTTCTTATTGTTTTTGAGACTCTTCTTGTTAGCCTCAGCTTCTTAAATTGATCTGTTTTGGCTCCCTGGGTTTATGGTGTGAACTTCTGGGGTACAATACCTGTGAGATTCATTGGTGCAGTCTGTTTCGGGTATCCAGGTGTTCACAGTTTCTGCCTACTCTTTTTTGTGATCAGTTGGAGGGGGAAGGCAAACTGATTTAAGACTGCAAGAGAGTATTCTATGATATTTACAGTAGCAGCCATTAAAGAGGAGATAGGAGATCCTTTGGATATGTATAGTGTTAATGGTGATCTTCCAACCCATTAGCCACTTTTTAAAAAGGATGTAAAGAAGATAAGTGTCTTGTTGAGAGGGAAAGCATTATGAGTTCACTCTAGAAAGCAGTGAGGATGTGAGAAGTCAGATTCTGAGGTAGGGTGAGAGTAAAGAGCAGTAAATAGGTGTAGTTTGTGAGAGAATAGAGTTAAGCACTACAGTAATAGAGTTTAGGAAACTGTGAAGTAGGCTAAGATCTGGGATGGGTTTCATGAAGTATTTATAATTGTATGGAATAGCAATTATTTACAGTTATATTAGAGCAACAATCATATGATAGAATCTATGAAGTGTAGATAATAAGAATAGAGAGTATTGAGCCTTGTACTCAAGAATAGAGTATTATACTAATGGAACACAAATGAAGGACAGTAAATTAGCAATACACTATGAATGAGATAACAGGGGAAATCTATCAAATGATACAATATAACCCACCAAGCATAGAAGACTATACAGAAAGAATAGGAATACCAAAATAGTATTAGAATAAAAGGTGTAAGAATAATGAAATAATGATAATACAATTATGCAATTACTTGCAGGTTTTAAAAAAAGGAAGGAACAAAGCAGAAGATGGAAAGAAGAAGAGATAAATTTGGAAAGCAAGGGAGAAGGGTCAACACTAGGATGACAGAAAGAGAAGCATAAAGAATTGATAGATCTAAAAATAATAAGAATTAAAAGATAAAAGGTTACTTAAAAAAATAAAAAAACATCTTTTGTTGGTTTCAGACTGGCCAAAACCAGTTGGTGTAGCTGGCTTCAGCAGGCTGAAGGGGGACCAAAGACACTTTTTTTCTCCAATCCCGTTTAGAACTCAGTCAGCCTGTGGCATTCTGTCCCTAGGGCTAGCCGTGCGTTTTCCCCAGAGCTGGTGTGGTGCCTCTCTGCAAGACCCTGGGTGTGGGGTCTGGGTGCTCCTAAGCACCATCTTGGGAGTTTACCGCCGTGGGTTCTGATGTCCCACTGAGTGCCTGCGCCTTTTCTGGGCTTACATGTGTGAACTCTGTTGATTCCAAAGGGTGCGCAGTTCCCCTGAGTTCACAGCCTGGCCACCAGAGGTCCTGGGGTGTACCCGTGCCTTTTCTGTGTTCATGGCTGTGGCCTTCAGGTCTTCCATAAAACCACACTCTCTCCGGGTTGGGGTGCAGGCGCATGGCCAGTCTGGAGGTCTGGCCGCCTTTGGTTGCACAAGCTGAGCCACCTTCTCCCCAGAGCTGGTCTGGTGCCTCTCCGCAGGGACCTGGGTGTGGGGTCTGAGTGCTCCTAAGCACGCTCCCCGGAGCTCACCACCACAGGTTCTGTGATCCTGCTGAGTGCCTGCACCTTTTCTGGGTTCATGGGTGTGAGCTCTAGGGATCCTGAGGGGCGCGCATTTCCCTCGAGTTCACAGCCTGGGCACTGGAGGTCCCGGGGAGCGTCCGTGCCTTTTCCTTGTTCACAGCTGTGGGCTCTGGGTCTTCCACAAAACCACACTCTCTCCAGGTTGGGGGCATGGGGGCATGGCCAGGCCACCTGGCCAGGCCACCCTTGGTCGCACAGGCTGGGGTGCACACTCTTCCCAGGGCTATTCATAGGTGCTCACAGCCCCTGTGTGGGTGCCTCTCAGTCCTCACTCCCCTCTCTGTGATTTCAAGCAAACAGGCCTCCCCCAGTGCTACTCAGTCCTTGTTTGGCCAGGGAGGGAGCAGTTGACCCAGCTCTCTACTGGGAGCCCTGAGGCAGACCCTGGATCACCGGGCCTTGGGCTGCAACCTCCCTGGTCCCCGAGCTAATCCCTGGGCCCTTATTATCCTGAAGTAGTCTCCATACTGTTGGGTTTTTCAATGTTCGCTACAATTTGCGATCTCCTATTTTCATATATGTTGTGATAATATTGGCTGGTTGCTCTGTTCCTCTGTAGATTTGATAGGATTTTCTCCTGTGTGTAGGGGGAAGTAGAATCTGCTCCCTCCTACAATGCTGCCATCTTCTCTCCAAAATCTGTTGGTTGATTTATTAATGATAGACATTCTGGCTGCCATGTAAGTGATAAGCCAGCACTGGGATCCTGGCTGCTTCTCTGACAATCTCTCTGCTTTCCTCCTCAAAACCTCTGTCCTCAGTCTCTCCTCAAGCATCTGTCATCCACTCTGCCACCCATTTGCTGGTGCCCAGGTGACAAGTGGACAATATTTCATTCTTGGTGTCTGGAAGATGACTCCAAGGTATGTGGGACTGAACCCACTTGCTTGTGCACCCAGTGGGACACCCAGCCAATTTACCAAAGAACAGAGTGGACAGCCAAAAGAATCCCAGCTGATATGATGTTGGGAATCTAGAGTTTGTAGAGAAGTTTAAATATGGACATGTAAGACAATAAGACCTGGAGCTGTGAGAAGACCAAAGGCAGATCCAGAAAGAAATAAGAAGGCTAACACCAACAGCTGAGACAAATTTCACTTTACCGTCCTTCAGAATGTGTAGTTTTTGATTATTTTAATTTATTTATTTCTCTTATTTCCATTTAGTTTTTTTGTTTTGTTTGATTTCATTGTTTGATTGATTTTATTTATTCTCCCTTTCATATTGCATTTTAATTTTTCTTCTTTCACTTCACTCATACTCCAATAATACATTACTATTGCTCTTTTACTTTTTGTTCTTTGTATTCAGATTATATGTTTCTTATCATATTATTGTTATTTCCAATCCCACAGAGCACATTTCTCTGGTCTTAGTCCATTTTGCCATTTTACTGAGCTTTATTACTATTGTGGTTAACTTTATTCTCTCACACATTCTGCCACGTTTCTATCCTTTACTCTCACTATATCTCACCATCTAACCTTACATAAGTGCTCTTCTTTCTAAAGTCACCTCATATGCTTTTTGCCTTCTAATAAGATTCTAACTCTTTTTCACCTTTCATAAACAGTGGCTAGTTGGGTGAAATATCACGGTTATTGCTGGGTTTCTCCAAAGGAACTCCTACCTGTTTTCTACATGTTAGTACTTTATCCCATAGAATACCCTCCCACTGTCATAATCCACTCCACCTTCACCCTGCCCCAGATCACATATAAGACAAGGTGGGAGTTGTAAATATCAGTAAACCTGCTGAAGTGGAGAACCCACCAACAAAGGAGCTACCAACAAGTATAGCCCAAGTACAACAAGGGAGCCCACAGAAATGGAAGAAAGGGTAACCCTACAGCATCCAGACAGGGAGATCAAAGAGACCACACCACTGAGTTCCACAGAACTCCTACCACACAAATTCACCCTATGAAGACAGCTGGCAAATCAGAGCATCTGGAATTGCAGAATAAAACAAAAAGAGTCACATAAAATGGGAAGACAAAGGAAAAACCCTCAATTGAAAGGAATGGAAGACTCCCCAGTAAAAGAGCTAAATGAAATAGAGGTAAGCAAACTATCAGATATAGAATCCAAAAGAATGGTTATAAGGATGCTCAAGGAACCAACAAATAACTACAAGGAACTGAGTGGGAACTACAACAGTATGAAAAAGGAAATAGAAACTATAAACAAGAACCAAGAAGAAATGAAGAATACAATATCTGAAATGAAAAATACACAAGAAGAAATTACAAGCAGTCTGGATAAAGCTGAGGACCAAATTACTTAACTAGAAGACAAGGTAAAAAGAAATACCCAGGTGAAGCACCTGCATGAAAGAAGACTCAAAAAATATGATGACAGATTAAGGGAACTGCAAGATAACATGAAATGCAACAACATTTGAAACATAGGTATATCAGAAGGAGAAGAAGATGAGTGAGGCATAGAAACCCTGTTTAAGAAAATAATAACAGATAATTCCCAAACCTCGAGATGGGAAAAGCCATGCAAGTTCATGAAGCACTGAGGGTCCCAATCAAGAGGAACCCACAGAAGCCTACTCCAAGACACATCATAACTAAAATGCCAAATTTTAAAATCAAAGAGAGAATCTTCAAAGCAGCAAGGGAGAAACAAGGAGTAACATAGAAGGGAGCTCTGATAAGGTTAGCAGCTGATTTCTCAACAGAAACACTACAAGCCAGAAGAGAATGGCAAGAAATATTCCAAATGATGTAAAACAAAGGCCTTCAACCAAGACTGTTTACCCAGAAAGGCTCTCAATTAACATGGAAAGTGAAATAAGTAGTTTCTCAGACAAAACTAGGATAAAAGAACACACCTTCACCAAACCAGCACTGCAAGATATGCTAAAGGGACTGCTTTAAGAAGAGGAAAAGAGTGAGAGACAGAAGAACACAGGTAGAAAGAAAGACAATGAATAAGTACCTATCAGTAATAACTTTAAAGGTAAATGGATTAAAAGCTCCAATCAGAAGACATAGAGTAGCTGAATGGAACATGACCCATACATATGCTGCCTACCAGAGACCCACCACACAACAAAAGACCTACACAGATGACCAGTGAAGGGTTGGAAAAAAATACTTCAAGCCAATGGGCAGCAAAAATAAGCTGGGATAGCAATACTTATATAAGACAAAATAGACATGAAAACAAAGGCCATAAAAAGAGACACAGAAGGACACTTTATAATACTCAAGGGAAGAATCCATCAAGAAGACATAAAAATTATAAACATACATGCACCCGACATAGGAGCATCAAAATATATAAGGAAAATCTTGGAGGACTTCAAGAAAGATACAGACAGCAACACAGTTATACTAGGGGATTTTAAAACGTCACTGTCAAAAATGGATAGCTCTTTCAAACAAAATATCAATAAGTATGTTGCAGCATTGAAAATGTCCTTGATCAAATACACTTAGAACTTTGCATCCCAAAGAGGCAAAATACACATTCTTTTCAAATGCACATGGAACATTTTCAAAGATAGACCACATGATAGGACACAAAACAAGCCTCAACAAATTCCAAAAAACTGAAATCATACCAAGCATATTCTTGGATCACAAGGGACTGAAACTAGAAACCAA
>JAPYXV010000076.1:11611-43088 GCA_028533065.1 Trachops cirrhosus | reverse complement strand
GCTGCAACATACTTATTGATATTTTGTTTGAAAGAGCTATCCATTTTTGACAGTGACGTTTTAAAATCCCCTAGTATAACTGTGTTGCTGTCTGTATCTTTCTTGAAGTCCTCCAAGATTTTCCTTATATATTTTGATGCTCCTATGTCGGGTGCATGTATGTTTATAATTTTTATGTCTTCTTGATGGATTCTTCCCTTGAGTATTATAAAGTGTCCTTCTGTGTCTCTTTTTATGGCCTTTGTTTTCATGTCTATTTTGTCTTATATAAGTATTGCTATCCCAGCTTATTTTTGCTGCCCATTGGCTTGAAGTATTTTTTTCCAACCCTTCACTGGTCATCTGTGTAGGTCTTTTGTTGTGTGGTGGGTCTCTGGTAGGCAGCATATGTATGGGTCATGTTCCATTCAGCTACTCTATGTCTTCTGATTGGAGCTTTTAATCCATTTACCTTTAAAGTTATTACTGATAGGTACTTATTCATTGTCTTTCTTTCTACCTGTGTTCTTCTGTCTCTCACTCTTTTCCTCTTCTTAAAGCAGTCCCTTTAGCATATCTTGCAGTGCTGGTTTGGTGAAGGTGTGTTCTTTTATCCTAGTTTTGTCTGAGAAACTACTTATTTCACTTTCCATGTTAATTGAGAGCCTTTCTGGGTAAACAGTCTTGGTTGAAGGCCTTTGTTTTACATCATTTGGAATATTTCTTGCCATTCTCTTCTGGCTTGTAGTGTTTCTGTTGAGAAATCAGCTGCTAACCTTATCAGAGCTCCCTTCTATGTTACTCCTTGTTTCTCCCTTGCTGCTTTGAAGATTCTCTCTTTGATTTTAAAATTTGGCATTTTAGTTATGATGTGTCTTGGAGTAGGCTTCTGTGGGTTCCTCTTGATTGGGACCCTCAGTGCTTCATGAACTTGCATGGCTTTTCCCATCTCGAGGTTTGGGAATTATCTGTTATTATTTTCTTAAACAGGGTTTCTATGCCTCACTCATCTTCTTCTCCTTCTGATATACCTATGTTTCAAATGTTGTTGCATTTCATGTTATCTTGCAGTTCCCTTAATCTGTCATCATATTTTTTGAGTCTTCTTTCATGCAGGTGCTTCACCTGGGTATTTCTTTTTACCTTGTCTTCTAGTTAAGTAATTTGGTCCTCAGCTTTATCCAGACTGCTTGTAATTTCTTCTTGTGTATTTTTCATTTCAGATATTGTATTCTTCATTTCTTCTTGGTTCTTGTTTATAGTTTCTATTTCCTTTTTCATACTGTTGTAGTTCCCACTCAGTTCCTTGTAGTTATTTGTTGGTTCCTTGAGCATCCTTATAACCATTCTTTTGGATTCTATATCTGATAGTTTGCTTACCTCTATTTCATTTAGCTCTTTTACTGGGGAGTCTTCCATTCCTTTCAATTGAGGGTTTTTCCTTTGTCTTCCCATTTTATGTGACTCTTTTTGTTTTATTCTGCAATTCCAGATGCTCTGATTTGCCAGCTGTCTTCATAGGGTGAATTTGTGTGGTAGGAGTTCTGTGGAACTCAGTGGTGTGGTCTCTTTGATCTCCCTGTCTGGATGCTGTAGGGTTACCCTTTCTTCCATTTCTGTGGGCTCCCTTGTTGTACTTGGGCTATACTTGTTGGTAGCTCCTTTGTTGGTGGGTTCTCCACTTCAGCAGGTTTACTGATATTTACAACTCCCACCTTGTCTTATATGTGATCTGGGGCAGGGTGAAGGTGGAGTGGATTATGACAGTGGGAGGGTATTCTATGGGATAAAGTACTAACATGTAGAAAACAGGTAGGAGTTCCTTTGGAGAAACCCAGCAATAACCATGATATTTCACCCAACTAGCCACTGTTTATGAAAGGTGAAAAAGAGTTAGAATCTTATTAGAAGGCAAAAAGCATATGAGGTGACTTTAGAAAGAAGAGCACTTATGTAAGGTTAGATGGTGAGATATAGTGAGAGTAAAGGATAGAAACGTGGCAGAATGTGTGAGAGAATAAAGTTAACCACAATAGTAATAAAGCTCAGTAAAATGGCAAAATGGACTAAGACCAGAGAAATGTGCTCTGTGGGATTGGAAATAACAATAATATGATAAGAAACATATAATCTGAATACAAAGAACAAAAAGTAAAAGAGCAATAGTAATGTATTATTGGAGTATGAGTGAAGTGAAAGAAGAAAAATTAAAATGCAATATGAAAGGGAGAATAAATAAAATCAATCAAACAATGAAATCAAACAAAACAAAAAAACTAAATGGAAATAAGAGAAATAAATAAATTAAAATAATCAAAAACTACACATTCTGAAGGACGGTAAAGTGAAATTTGTCTCAGCTGTTGGTGTTAGCCTTCTTATTTCTTTCTGGATCTGCCTTTGGTCTTCTCACAGCTCCAGGTCTTATTGTCTTACATGTCCATATTTAAACTTCTCTACAAACTCTAGATTCCCAACATCATATCAGCTGGGATTCTTTTGGCTGTCCACTCTGTTCTTTGGTAAATTGGCTGGGTGTCCCACTGGGTGCACAAGCAAGTGGGTTCAGTCCCACATACCTTGGAGTCATCTTCCAGACACCAAGAATGAAATATTGTCCACTTGTCACCTGGGCACCAGCAAATGGGTGGCAGAGTGGATGACAGATGCTTGAGGAGAGACTGAGGACAGAGGTTTTGAGGAGGAAAGCAGAGAGATTGTCAGAGAAGCAGCCAGGATCCCAGTGCTGGCTTATCACTTACATGGCAGCCAGAATGTCTATCATTAATAAATCAACCAACAGATTTTGGAGAGAAGATGGCAGCATTGTAGGAGGGAGCAGATTCTACTTCCCCCTACACACAGGAGAAAATCCTATCAAATCTACAGAGGAACAGAGCAACCAGCCAATATTATCACAACATATATGAAAATAGGAGATCGCAAATTGTAGCGAACATTGAAAAACCCAACAGTATGGAGACTACTTCAGGATAATAAGGGCCCAGGGATTAGCTCGGGGACCAGGGAGGTTGCAGCCCAAGGCCCGGTGATCCAGGGTCTGCCTCAGGGCTCCCAGTAGAGAGCTGGGTCAACTGCTCCCTCCCTGGCCAAACAAGGACTGAGTAGCACTGGGGGAGGCCTGTTTGCTTGAAATCACAGAGAGGGGAGTGAGGACTGAGAGGCACCCACACAGGGGCTGTGAGCACCTATGAATAGCCCTGGGAAGAGTGTGCACCCCAGCCTGTGCGACCAAGGGTGGCCTGGCCAGGTGGCCTGGCCATGCCCCCATGCCCCCAACCTGGAGAGAGTGTGGTTTTGTGGAAGACCCAGAGCCCACAGCTGTGAACAAGGAAAAGGCACGGACGCTCCCCGGGACCTCCAGTGCCCAGGCTGTGAACTCGAGGGAAATGCGCGCCCCTCAGGATCCCTAGAGCTCACACCCATGAACCCAGAAAAGGTGCAGGCACTCAGCAGGATCACAGAACCTGTGGTGGTGAGCTCCGGGGAGCGTGCTTAGGAGCACTCAGACCCCACACCCAGGTCCCTGCGGAGAGGCACCAGACCAGCTCTGGGGAGAAGGTGGCTCAGCTTGTGCAACCAAAGGCGGCCAGACCTCCAGACTGGCCATGCGCCTGCACCCCAACCCGGAGAGAGTGTGGTTTTATGGAAGACCTGAAGGCCACAGCCATGAACACAGAAAAGGCACGGGTACACCCCAGGACCTCTGGTGGCCAGGCTGTGAACTCAGGGGAACTGCGCACCCTTTGGAATCAACAGAGTTCACACATGTAAGCCCAGAAAAGGCGCAGGCACTCAGTGGGACATCAGAACCCACGGCGGTAAACTCCCAAGATGGTGCTTAGGAGCACCCAGACCCCACACCCAGGGTCTTGCAGAGAGGCACCACACCAGCTCTGGGGAAAACGCACGGCTAGCCCTAGGGACAGAATGCCACAGGCTGACTGAGTTCTAAACGGGATTGGAGAAAAAAAGTGTCTTTGGTCCCCCTTCAGCCTGCTGAAGCCAGCTACACCAACTGGTTTTGGCCAGTCTGAAACCAACAAAAGATGTTTTTTTATTTTTTTAAGTAACCTTTTATCTTTTAATTCTTATTATTTTTAGATCTATCAATTCTTTATGCTTCTCTTTCTGTCATCCTAGTGTTGACCCTTCTCCCTTGCTTTCCAAATTTATCTCTTCTTCTTTCCATCTTCTGCTTTGTTCCTTCCTTTTTTTAAAACCTGCAAGTAATTGCATAATTGTATTATCATTATTTCATTATTCTTACACCTTTTATTCTAATACTATTTTGGTATTCCTATTCTTTCTGTATAGTCTTCTATGCTTGGTGGGTTATATTGTATCATTTGATAGATTTCCCCTGTTATCTCATTCATAGTGTATTGCTAATTTACTGTCCTTCATTTGTGTTCCATTAGTATAATACTCTATTCTTGAGTACAAGGCTCAATACTCTCTATTCTTATTATCTACACTTCATAGATTCTATCATATGATTGTTGCTCTAATATAACTGTAAATAATTGCTATTCCATACAATTATAAATACTTCATGAAACCCATCCCAGATCTTAGCCTACTTCACAGTTTCCTAAACTCTATTACTGTAGTGCTTAACTCTATTCTCTCACAAACTACACCTATTTACTGCTCTTTACTCTCACCCTACCTCAGAATCTGACTTCTCACATCCTCACTGCTTTCTAGAGTGAACTCATAATGCTTTCCCTCTCAACAAGACACTTATCTTCTTTACATCCTTTTTAAAAAGTGGCTAATGGGTTGGAAGATCACCATTAACACTATACATATCCAAAGGATCTCCTATCTCCTCTTTAATGGCTGCTACTGTAAATATCATAGAATACTCTCTTGCAGTCTTAAATCAGTTTGCCTTCCCCCTCCAACTGATCACAAAAAAGAGTAGGCAGAAACTGTGAACACCTGGATACCCGAAACAGACTGCACCAATGAATCTCACAGGTATTGTACCCCAGAAGTTCACACCATAAACCCAGGGAGCCAAAACAGATCAATTTAAGAAGCTGAGGCTAACAAGAAGAGTCTCAAAAACAATAAGAAAACAAAGAAACAATCCCCAAATGAAGGGATAGGAGGGAGCCTCAGAAAGAATGCTAAATGAAATAGAAGCAACTCAATTATCAGATATTGAGTTCAAAGGAATGATTATCAGGAAGTTCAACAAACTCACAATGAGCTACCAGAAACTACAGGGAAGTTACAATGAACTCACTGCAAATTATATCAACATGAAAAAGGAAATAGAAACTATTGAAAAGGGCCACGAGGAAATGAAGAATACAATTTCTGAACTGAAGAACACAATAGAAGGAATCAAAAGCAGGATCGATGAAGCAGAAGCTTGGGTCAGTGAGCTGGAGGACAAAGAAAAAAGCACCCAGAAAGAGCAAGAACAGGAAAAGAGGCTCAGAAAGAATGAAGAGGGATTAAGAGAAATGCAAGACAATATGAAATGTAATAATATCTGTATACTAGGGATGCCAGAAGGAGAAGGAGAAGAGCAAGGGATAGAAAACCTATTTGAAAAAGTAATGATGGAAAACTTCCCTAATTAGATGAGAGGAAAAAGTCACACATCCAGGAAACACAGAGAGTCCCGATCAAGAGGAACCCAAAGAGGCATACCTCAAGACACATCATAGTTAAAATGGCAAAATTTCAAGACAGAGAATCTTAAAGGCAGCAAGGGAGAAACAGGAAGGAACATACAAGGGAGCCCCAATTAGGCTAGCAGCTGACTTCTCAATGGAAACGCTCCAAGCCAGAGGAGAATGGCAAGAAATATTTCAAGTAATGAGAACCAGAGGCCTGCAACCAAGGTTACTTTACCCAGCAAGGCTCTCAGTCAAGATAGAAGGCCAAATAAGGAGCTTCCCAGACAAAAGAAGTCTAAAAGAATACACCTCCACCAAACCAGCTCTGCAAGAGATGCTAAAGGGACGGATTTAAGGAAAGTAACGAAACGAGAGAGAGAGAGAGAGAGAGAGAGAGAGGAAAACAGGTAAGTAAATGGCAATGAATAAGTACCTATCAATAATAACCTTAAACATACATGGATTAAATGCCCCAATCAAAAGAAATAGAATATCTGAATAGATAAGAAAGCATGATCCACACATATGCTGCCTACAAGAGACCCACCTCAGGACAAAAGACCTACACAGGCTGAAAGTGAAGGGCTGGAAACAAATTTTCCAAGCAGATGGACAGGAAAAAAAAGCCAGGGTAGCCATTCTCATATTAGACAAAATACTTCCAAAAAAGAGCCATAAAGAGAGACCCAGAAGGTCACTTCATAATACTCAAGAAAAGAATCCACCAAAAAGACATAAACATTGGAAATATATATGCACCCAACATAGGAGCACCCAAATACATAAAGAATATCTTAGAAGACTTCAAGAAAGATATTGACAGCAACACAATTATAGTGGGGGATGTTAACACCCCACTGTCAAAAATGGACATATCTACCAAACAAAATATCAACAAAGATATTGTGGCATTGAACAATGTCCTAGATGAAATAGACTTAACTGATATATAGAGAACCCTCCATTCCAAAGAAGCTAAATACACATTCTTTTCAAATGCACGTGGAACATTTTCAAAGATAGACCACATGATAGGACACAAAACAAGCCTCAACAAATTCCAAAAAACTGAAATCATACAGAGCATATTCTCGGATCACAAGGGACTGAAACTAGAAACCAACCCCAAGGAAAAAAACCCAAAACACTCAAGATCATGGAGATTAAATAGCATGCCATTAAAGAATGAATGGGTCAAGTATGAAATTAGGGAAGAAATTAAAAAGTTTCTGGAAACAAACGAAAATGAACTCACAACAACCCAAAACTTATGGGACACAGCGAAGGCAGTCCTGAGAGGAAAGTTCATAGCCATACAGGCCTATCTAAAAAAGACAGAAATATTTCAAACAAACAACCTAACTCTACATCTGCAAGACCTCGAGGAACAACAACAAAGACAGCCCAGAGCAAGTAGAAGGAAGGAAATAACCAAGATCAGAGCAGAATTAAAATACATACAGACTAAAAGCAAAATTGTAAGGATCAACGAATCCAGGAGCTGGTTCCTTGAAAAGATAAACAAAATCAACAAGCCTTTAAGCAGACTTAACAAAAAAAAAAAGAAGACCCTAATAAACACAATCAGAAATGAAAGAGGAGAGATTACAACTAATACCACAGAAATATAAAGGATTGTAAGAAATTACTATGAAGAACTGTATGCCAAGAAATTTGAAAACCTAGATGAAATGGACAATTTCCTAGAAAAATATAATTTCCAAAACTCAATGAAGAAGAACCAGAAAGCCTGAACAGACCAATAACAGCACATGAAATTGAAGCAGTAATCAAAAATCTCCTGACACACTGAAGCCCTGGACTGGATGGTTTCACGGGAGAATTCTACAAAGCATTTAAGGAAGAGCTAACCCCTATCCTTCACAGACTATTCCAAAAAATCCAAAAAGATGGAAGACTACCAAACTATTTTTATGAGGCCAACATCATACTAGTTCCAAAACCAGATAAAGACGTAACAAAGAAAGAAAACATCAGGCCAATATCACTGATGAACATAGAGGCTAAAATCCTCAACAAAGTATTGGCAAACCGCATTCAAGAATTCATTAGAAAGATCATACACCATGACCAAGTGGGATTCATCCCAGGGATGCAAGGATGGTTCAATATTCGCAAATCAGTAAATGTAATATATCACTTAAACAAAAGCAAAGACAAAAATCACATGATTATATCAATAGATGCAGAAAAAGCATTTGAGAAGGTACAGCACCCGTTTATGATAAAAACACTCAGCCAAGTGGGAATAGAGAGACCGTTCCTCAAGATAATAAGGGCCATATATGTGAGACCTACAGCCAACATCATACTCAATGGGAAAAACTAAAATCTTTTCCACTAAGATCAGGAACAAGACAAGGCTGTCTACTTTCACCATTTCTATTCAATATAGTATTGGAAGTTTTAGCCACAGTGATCAGACAACAAAACGAAATAAAAGGCATCCAAATTGGAAAGGAGGAAACAAAACTGTCACTGTTTGCAGATGACATGATAGTGTACATAGAAAATCCTATAGACTCGGCCAAGAAACTGCTGGACCTAATAAATTAATTTGGCAAAACAGCGGGATACAAAGTCAATATCCAGAAATCAAAGGCATTTTTGTACACCAACAATGAAACAGCAGAAGCAGAAACCAAGAAGAAAATCCCATTTGGTATAGCAAAAAGAAAAATAAAATACCTAGGAATAAACCTAACCAAAGAGGGAAAAGACCTGTATTCAGATAACTACATAACACTGAAGAAAGAAATCAAGGAGGACACAAACAAATGGAAATATATACCATGTTCATGGATGGGAAGAGTTAACATCATCAGAATGTCCATACTACCCAAAGGAATTTACACATTCAATGCAATACCTAATAAAGTACCAATGGCATATTTCACTGACATAGAACAAACACTTCAAAAATTTATATGGAACCATAAACAACCCTGAATAGCTGCTTCAATTTTGAGAAAGAAGAGTAAAGTAGGAGGGATCACAATACCTGATACTAAACTATATTACAAGGCCACTGTAATCAAAACAGCCTGGTACTGGCATAAAAACAGGCTCATGGACCAGTGGAACAGAACAGAGAGTCCAGAAATAAATCCAAGTCTCTATGGTCAATTAATACTCGACAAAGAGTACAGCAATATAAAATAGTGTAAAAACAGCCTCTTCAACAAATGGTGTTGGGAGAACTGGACAGCTACTGCAAAAAAAATGACAATCGAGCACCAACTTACACCATAAACAAAAATAAATTCAAGGTGGATAAGAGACTTCCATATAAACCGTAACACCATTAAAGTCTTAGAGGAGAACACAGGCAGGAAAATCTCAGATATTTCACACAGAAACTTTTTTACCGACACGTTCCCTAGAGCAAGGGACATAAAGGAAAGAATAAACAAATGGGATCTCATCAAAATAAAAAGCTTCTGCATGGCTAAAGAAAACAGTATTAAAATAAAAAGAGAACCAACTGTGTGGGAAAACATATTTGGCAATGATACTTCAGAAAAGGGTTTAATCTCCAAAATATATAAAGAACTTACATGACTCCACTCTAAGAAGATAAAGCAACCCAATTAAAAAATGGGCAAAGGACTTGAATAGACACCTCTCCAAGGAGGACATACAGAGGATCCAGAGACACATGAAAAGATGGTCAGTATCACTAGCTATGGGAGAGATGGAAATTAAAACCACAGTGAGATACCACTTCATACTGGTCAGAATGGCCATCATAAACAAAACAACAGACAACGAGTGCTGGAGTGGTTGTGGAGTAAAGGGGACCTTAATGCACTGTTGGTGGGATTGCAGAGTGGTACAACCACTATTGAAAACAGTATGGAACTTCCTCAGAAAACTAAAAAGGGATCTGCCTTTTGACCTAGCAATTCCACTGCTGGGATTATATCCTAAGAACCCTGAAACACCAATCCAAAAGAACCTATGCACCCCAATGTTCATAGCAGCACAATTTACAATAGCCAAGTGCTGGAAGCAACCTAGGTGCCCATCAGTAAATGAATGGATCAAAAATCTACGGTATATTTACACAATAGAATTCTATGCAGCAGAAAGAAAGAAGGAGCTCCTACCCTTTGCAACAGCCTGGATGGAGCTGGAGAGTATTATGCTAAGCGAAATAAGCCAGGCAGGGAAAGACAAATACCATATGATCTCACCTTCAAGAGGAACCTAAACAAGAAAACAAAGACAAGGAAAATATAGGCAAAGACACTGAAATAGAGGACAGGCTGACGTGACCAGAGAGGAGAGGGTAGGGAATTTCAGAGGAATTTCAGGAGACAATTGGAAAGGTTTATAAGTACAAATAGAAAGGACACAAGGACAAAAACTAGGGGGATTGGAAATGGGAGGAAGGAGCAGAGGGAGGGGTGGGTGGGATGGAATGGGAGTAAAGGACAGAAAAGTGTAGTTGAACTATGATGAAAATAAAATGTAAAAAAAATTTTTAAAGATTTTATTTATTTTTTAGAGGGGAAGAGAGGGAGAGAAACATCACTGTATGGTTTCCTCTCATGCTCCCCACTCTAGAGACTTGGCTGGCAACCCAGCCATGTGTCATGACTGGGAATCGAACTGGCGACCCTTTGATTTGCAGGCCAGCACTCAACCACGGATCAACACAAGCCAGGGCTCACATATTTTCTCATGTGAGTTCACAAAGAAAGTCAATTTTCCTTTGTTTTTATGTATACAGTACAAGTCTTGCCACATGATTAAGTGCACAAAGGACATGCTGCATGAATGAATGAATGAATGAATGAATGGATGAATGAATGAATACCTCCACCCCTTTACTTGATTTTAAAAGTGATTTGAAATCAACTTCTGCAGAAAGCATTGTTTAATTTTTTATTATTTTTTTCGAGCAAAGGTAGTTTCTTAGTAGCTCTTCAAAAAAGCATTCATTACTCACTTGCATACATTGAAGAAGAAGAGTTTACATTGGTTCACAATGAATACTTAAGAAACTAAATTGTAAACCCATTTTGACTTGAAACTGAGCACTACTTTCAACTCTCTCCACATCTCCAACACAACATTAATATAAAATGGAGTGGAACACAAACATTAGAGTAAAAGGTAATCATTTCTAAACATTACATCTTTTCTGACCATAATATTTAGCCAAACTGAACATCAGTTGTAACTGGACAGTAGAGGTAAGTACATCTCCCATTCTTTTTTTTTAATTCTAAGTTCTAAGTGGTCACAATTTTATTTTATATCTTTTAAATATATACATTGGGCCATATTAATTTTCAATGTTCTCTTTACCTCCTGTTCAACCATTTCATGTTCAATTCATCTTCTATGATAGAATGTAAGCCAAGACTATGTTTGACTATATTTGGGTGCTCCTTTTAGCACCCAAACATAGATTGTATTACAGGAGAAGTGTTAGACTTACCTTTACTGAAGAATGTGCTAACCATAAAGGCAAAGAAAATTGAAGCAATGGCATAACACATAAGAAAGACAAAAATGAAACTACAGTCACTGTAGCGGAAGATTGGTTCATTGGAAATCTAAAATAAAACAATATGACATAATGTAAGGTACACCATAAACACAAGGGAAAATGGAGAAAATGATAGCCCTAAAGAAACAGATCAGACTGCTCATTGACTGAAGCTCATTGAGTTGAAAAGTTAACTAAATAACTTATTTCTTATGGAAGAGTTTATATTTTTTTTCTCAGAGATTGAGCAGGCTATAGTTTCCATAGTGTCGATAATATAAGCCATATTTCCTCTTCCTGACAACCTGAGAACAATCAGCCCACACTTGAGAGGGATTACTTCATGCCTCTCAAAGGTTAGATGCAGCAGGCTGCAATCAATGAGAACTAAGATGTCTAATACAGTAGACAACCACATGTAGCGACTGAGCACTTGAAAGGTAGTTAGTGTGACTGAAGAATTGAATTTTTATTATCATTTATTTTTAGTTATTTTAATTTACATTAAAAAAGTGTCAAATACATATTAAGTATTTCTGATGAAAATACTACATATGGATTGGGATGTGTTTTAAGTAGAAAACATAAACTGCATTGCAGTTTGAAGACTTAGTAGAGAAAGAATATAGTTACAGCTTTGAGCAACACAGACAAAGTCCCTAGGCTTATGGAGTTCATGTTCTCCATATTTCTCAACTCACCTTCCCCTATCAAGAGGTAGAGTCTATTCATCCCCTGGAATCTGGGTGCACCCTGTGACTGCTGTAGTCAGAAGTGATGAGATACCATGTCTTCACATGGTCTGATGGAAAGAACCCATGGAGAGGCCCTAAGACCATGTGGAAAGAGAGACCCAACTTAGCCTAGCCTTCCAGACATGCTTGCCAAGGCACAGACAGGCGTCTGGGTGAAGCCATGTGGGACCTGTCTGGCAAATCCAGCCACTAACTGAATTCCACTAAGTGATTCTCCTCAACACTACATAGAGCAAAGAAATCATTCTACTGAGCCTGCTCAAATTCCTGACCCACAAAATAATAAGGTATAAAATAGATGCTATTTCACTAGAAAAGAAAAATAAAAAGGAATGTAAAATATCTTAATTTTTGAATTGGTTGCATGTTGAAATATTTTGTATATGTTGAATTAAATTAAATATATTATCAAAATAATTTCACCTGTTCTTTTTACCTGTTAAAATTTATAGTGACTACTAAAAACTTAAAATTATGTATGTGACTAATTAAATTTCTGGACTGCACAAAATTAGACACTTGCCTTGGCAAAGAATAACACACATATCAAAGTGATAATAATCATATAAAAAAAGAAGACTGTGAAGAAATAGGAAGCCCAGATCATCCAGTTTCTAAGTCCAGTTACGAGTTGGTACTCCTGTAGGAAAGTTAGCACAAATCAAATATTACATATATCAGTAATTCATTCCTATTTAAACCTATATAAATAGGGAATATCATCTCTATCTTGTGAATGAGGAAAATCAATTCTCAGAAAGTCAAGTGTTTTGATCAAAATTATGCAATTAATAAGAAGTGTATTGGCATTAAAATATATTTCCCCTCAGTTCAGAGATCTTTTTCCAATATTATACCTAGTATTGGACAAAAATGAAAAGCATTTCAAATTGAACTTTGAAATATCAAGATCTCTTTAATATTTTACTCTACTCCCAGGAATATTAGAGTAATATATCTATGTTTTAAAAAAATCCAATTTTAAGTTAGAAGTCAGTTGTACTACTTCTTATGCTTGTGTGGCCTCTCCACCCACCCCATTGCTTTCAAGATTTTCTTTGTCTTTGGTTTTCAGCAGTTTGAATATAATATGCCTAGCTGTGTGTCTCTGTGTGTTATATTTATCCTGCTTTGTGTTCTCTGAGCTTCTTGAATCTGTGGTTGATATCTATCATTAATTTTGGAAAAATTATCTGCCATTATTTCTTTAGCTCTCTTCTCTCATATATTTTCCAAGTATGTATATGTTATACCATTTGATATTGTCCTACCACTTTTGGATGCTTTTTTCTGGATTTTTACATTTTGTCTTCTCTTTGCATTTCAGTTTGTGTAATTTCAACTGTCTTGTATTCAATTCTCTGATTATTTCCTTATCAAGGTCAAGTCTGCTGATGAGTCTATCAAAAGCATTTTTCATTTTTGTTAGCATGTTTTTTATTTCTAGCAATTTCCTTTAACTCCTTCTTAGTTTTGCTGTCCTGATAGCATTACCTATCTAATCTTGCATGTTATCTACTGTGCAGAAAAGAGGTAACAAAGAAGGCTTGAGACTATTAGGAAGTCATGTTTTCAAGGTGGGCCCTTGGCTGAAATATGGGAACGTGACTGGTACATTGTACCCTACACTTACAAAAATTTTCCCTAAATGTTAGGTGGATGACTGTGCCTAAACCATTTGTACAGACAAATGTATTTGGACCTCCTTATTAGGAGTTTGAAATGTTGGAACATGCTAGGCAAAGGGTGCCTATATGACCAGCCCCCAATCAAAACTTTGGGCACTAAGTGTCTAGTGGACTTCCCTGGACAAGAACATCAGAAACTTGTTGCTGGATTTTCATTGCTGGTGTAAAAGTATGCTCTGTGTGACCTCTTGTGAGGTTACTTGAGGAAGTCTGCAGGTAAATTCCTCCAGGCTATGTCATTTCCTCTCATGACCCAGCTATGGATATTTACTATACCACTATAATAAATTCCAGCTGTGAGTATAACTATATGCTGAGTCCCATGAATCCTACTGAATTTCACAAAATGGTGGTGGTCTTGAGGATCCTGGACATGTATACCTTTTCCTTTAGTGCCTTTAAATCACTAATCATAGTAATTTTAAATTACTTGTCTGATACTCATCTGTGTCTTATCTGAGTCTTGTTCTGATGACTAATATACCTCTTTGGATGGTGTCTGCTTCTTAACTTTGGTGCGCGTTGTAATTTTTTGTTGAAAGCCAGACATATTATCTAGGGCAGTAGATACCAAGGTAAATAGGCCCAAAGTATAGGGATTTGTGTTTATTTAGTCAGGAGTTTTGTTTGAATTTCCTGTTACTCTAGGTACTAAAGATTACAGATTCCCTAGTGACTATTCTATCTTCTTCCTTGCCTTCAGGTTTTTCCTTTCTGTTGCTTCCCAGAGACAGTTTGCCTCTGAAATTCTGCCATCTTGTAAAATTGGTTAAGTTGTATCACTTTCTGTTCTATATTTGCAGCTACTGGGATGTAATTTGCTGCTACTGGGTGCAATTTCTACCAATAAGGACTATGTAGAAATAATCTAACTCTCCATACAAAATAACTCCACAGGCCTAAAAATATATTTATAGAAACTTTATCAGAAAATAATTGGGATTACCTTCAATCCTTTTTCCTTTTCCCACACAATGAATCTCATGATGGAAAGTACAATTGGAGAGAACATGAGTATGAACATCAAAGGGAAGTAACCACTAATGATCCAAATTAATCCATCGTGAGAATAAGCTGGGTGTGGAAATCTCTGTATAAAAATGCTAATGCCATCAAATAGCTTCTGTCTAGCACTGTTCTCATGGTACAGCATGATGGCTTTATCTAAGGCATTCTGTACAGCCAGGAACCCTTCTCTGATGTACCCTGAATGAGAAAACATTGTCAAGTAAAATAGACTAAGTAACAGCTCAGACACACAAAGAACAAGGCAATTCAAGTAAGCAATAGTTTGTTACCTACAGAACTTAAATTTACTGTTGTCTCAAGGTCAGTTGAACCTAAGTACCCTGAGAACATATCATAGTTTTGAAACCAAAGGGATACTTCTTCAGCTGAATTTGATTTACATCGTCCCCAACTTAAGTATATTTAATGAAAGTGGTAGGTTTGCTAAATGCAATTTACTTTTACAAAAATAATACAGATTTAATTAAACATTGGTGAGATAAAGATTTGGAAATGTAAAAAAAGAAATAAAGCCAAATGACAGATATATTCTAGTAAGTTATACAGAATGGCCCCAAGGAAAATTGTTTCACTGAAACTAAGTCAGCCATACAACTAAAAGGCAGCTTAAGGTTTAAGTTGATTTTCTTCTACTAATTTTTAAAAAATATTTTATTTATTTTTAGAGAGAGGGGAAGGGAGGGAAAAAGACAGGGAAAAAAACATTGGTGTGAGAAACATCAATCAGTTGCCTCTTTATTCGCACCCTAACCAGTGACTAACCCTGCAGCTCAGGCATGTGCCTCACCAGGAATTGAACTGGTGACCTTTTGCTTCATGGCACTACACCCAACCAACTGAACCACACTGGTCAGGGAAACTCATGGATTATTTAGACATATGTTGCTTAATGTCCAAATATTTGCCATTTTTCTAATTATAGTTAAACCTTAAACAACATGGTTTGAAATTCTTAGGTCCACTTACAGTGGGTTTATTTTTCAATAATAACTACTGTTTTCTATCCGTGAAAGCAGAGAGCCAATGGTATGCACTGATCTATGTCATTTTATATAGATGACTTAAGCATCTGTGGATTTTGGTGCCCATTTCCCAAGGAAATACTAAGTTTGGGGGGAGTCACAATTTATACACAGATTTTCAACTGCAGGGGACTCAGTGCCCACATGATGTTGAGGGTCAACTATATCATATTGATCTCTGATTTAATTCAACCAAAGAACACACACTATATGATTTCAGTCTTTTTCAAATTCAGTGAGATATTTTTATAACACAGCATAAAATTATCATGGTGAAAATACCATATGCCTCTTTAAAATGTGTATTTAATTACTATTAAGTATTTGTTCTACAAACATCAATCAGTTCAGGGAAATTGAAAATGTTATTCATAAGCTGTCTTATAATTTTTTAGATGTTCCATGAGAAAACGTTAATGTCTTCATCTATGATTGTGGGATTGCCAAATTCTCCCTTTAATTCTGTCAATTTTTGCTTCATGTATTTTGAAACTCTATTATTAGATGCAGAAACATTTATAATTGTTATGTTTTCCTGACTAATGGGTTTTTTTCTCTTTTTCTTTTATTTTATAAATTGTTTTTAAAATTGTGGCTAAAACATACATACAGCATAGAATTTACCATTTTAACCATTATTAAGTGTACAGCTCATTGGCATTTTTTATTAATTGTTCTTATTGTTGTTCATTTACTGTTGTCCCCATTTTTCCCCCATTACCCTCCCCTGCCCTACCCACATCCACTTCCCACATTCAATTCCCCCCACCCCTTGTCTTTGTCCATGGGTCCTTTATACATGTTCCTTGACTTGACTCTTCCCATTCTTTCACCTGTTATCCCCCTCCTCCCTCCCCTCTGGATAATGTAAAAACATTTAAATTGATAAAATGATATATAGACATGAGTGGGCAAGCAATGTCAATGAATAAAAATGTGAGTATTTGGAAAGTGTAACACTAAACCACAACTACATAAAGACAGATATATTGATATAAGCATTGAAAGAGGATAAAGCATGACATCAATATATATGTATGTGTGTGCATATATATATGTGTGTATATATATATATATATATATATATATATGAATTAGATTTGCCAAATATATGAGCTTGCAGAGTTGTTTTGGTAGAATATAAATTTAATTTTTAAAATTACCACAAATTAAGAATAAACATGTTTATTATTTATACATATAGTTGTATGTGTATATATACAAATAAAACCATATAAATGTATATGTCCATATGTAATTGTGATCATAAAATAAGTATGTTAAGGATCCACTCACCAGGAGTTCCTCCATCATGGTCACCTGGGTTCCTAGGGCCTGAAGAAGGATAGATAGGAAAGAGCAAGGTTGTTTTCCACCCTGACAAGTCTGGCCACAAGACAGTCCTTTGTATCCTAACAAAACGCAGGTGATATTTTACCTAGAAGTAGCAATAGGAACACACTATGCTTAAAAACAAACAAACTGAAAAGCAAATATTAGAAATAAAGTTAAGACATAAGACATAAGGAAAACCATGTGATTTGAAAGAGGATACTCATCTGATGTCAAAGTAACACTGAATGGCAGGAAATGACAGTGACCCCAAGCTTAACATATGCTCCAATCATTTCAACACTTGAAGTCCTCTCAAAATGCAGACAGTTCACAAAAACAAGATATACAAATGGTCCATAAATACATGACGAGTTTCTCAATGTCACGCAATGAAATAAATGAAAATTAAAAACACAGAGGTATTTTTCTTACCTGTCACATGGAAAAATCAAAAGCTTAACAACACTGTTAGCAAGGCTATGCTATAAACAAACAGGCACTTTAATTCATTGTTTGTGGGATGAAAAATGGCACAACTGAACTGGGAAATCTGGCAATGTTTAAGAAAACTAAATATGCATTTACTGTTTCATTCAGTAATCCCACTTCCAGGAACAGACTTGAAATATGTATCTCCAACAATATGAAGAAAATGTATGCACAAATTTTTGGTAACATTATTTGTGGTGGAAACTTATTGAAATTAATTGCTCATTCATAGGAGGAGACTGCATAAACGATAGTACCTCTACACAATAGAGAGCTATGTATCTGTTCAAGGTATAGTCAGAAAATAGAAATCATACTAGTAACTGAAAGGGTAGGAAAATTCTAACGTATCAGGTAACAACAGCAGACTGCAGCTACCAGCCCTATTACTAATGTAACAAAAATAAGAGTTTGGAATTACTAAAAATCATAAACTTAGATGAGAGATCCCATGGGGCTGAAAACCAAACTTCTGAGGAGTCTACACAAGTCAGCTAGTGCTCTGTTTCAGAGCATGAAAGAATGATTCTTTGGGACTGGGACCTAGACTTCTGAGAAGGAGCTCCATTTACCTAGTGCTGGTTATCTTTGGGAGGGTGTGATGAGGCTGATTTGAAAAATGGACAATCTGCAAACTTTATTTGGCTGCTATTATGGGAAGAAAATGCTACTGCCTCTCCCCCAAAAAGTATTTCTGGGATGTCATTTATAGGAACTACAGGCAGACAGAAAGCCAATAGGAAAGATCACATTTCTTCCCCCAGAGTCTCATATAGAGGTGGCTGAAAGAGCAGAAAAGTAGCTACAGCATCAAAGAATGTCAAGAATAGATTTATATTCTAAACGAGACTTACTAACAAGTATGCTACCTTGTGCATAAAAAGGAAAATGAGGTATACATACATATGTAATTTATACTATATAGTATATATTAACTTAAAAGTATATATCACCATATATTTATATATAATACCTGTGTAATTTATATTATCAATACATTTAATCTTTGGATGGATTGCAAAGGAAGTTGAAGACATCAGTACACTTCCACCATAATACTTCAGCATTTACTAGAATCTAATACTTTATAGTTCTTATTTGAGGTAAAATTTACATACAATAAAATGCACAAATCTTTTTAAACTTTTTATTTATTACATTTTTTTCAATTACAGTTTACATTCAATATCACTTTGATTTAGTTTCAGGTGTAGAGAAGAGTGCAGCCGCTATGGAAGCGTGCAGCCGCTATGGAATTTCCTCAGAAAAATGCAGAAATCTTAACTGTACATCTGCTTAACTGTACATGAGTTTTGATAAATGCAGCATTTGTAATCCAGACCACTTACAAGATAAATAATGCCCTCACCCCAGAAAGTTCTCTCAAGATCTTTTCCAGTTGATATATAACATTCCCTCAGAGACAAAATTTTTCTGATTTCACCATAGATTAATATTGCCCATTATAGATTTCATATAAATGAAAACTCACAAGTATTGTACTCTGTTTCATAAGGCTTCTTTTTATTTAGAAAGATACTTCTGAGGTTTTTGCCAGTGAGCAATATTCCAAAGTACTAATATAACAGAGGGCATTAATTTTCTGGTTGATGTATACCTGACCCCAATATTTGGCTATTATGAATATTCTTGCAAAATTCTCTTTGTGAAAATATGTTTTTCTTTCTTTAGGGTAAATTCATAGGAGTGCAACTAATGGATCATATAGGGTAGATATGTGTTTAGTTTTGTTTGAATAAACAAATGACAGACATTTTTCTAAGCTGATCATACTACTTTACAATCTCACCAACAGTGACTTCTCATCCTCACCAACATTTGGTATTGTCAGACTGTACTTTTAACCTTTCTAGTGAAGGGTAGAAGTATAACATTGTGGCTTAAATTTGCATTTTCCTGATGTATAATGATATTACACAGTTTTTCATGTGTTTTTTTTGTTAGAAAATTCTTTTTTTTAATATTTGGGGACACAAGCACAGTCAATCAGTGATAAGAATGAAACTTGAAATGGCACTGAAGATACCTTGAGCCAATGTATATTGTTGGACCTAAATCCATATCACCACATGGATAACTCTGACTCAGTAAATGGAAGACAGTTGACACTGAAGAATAGAGTCATGAAAGGATGGGACACACAGAAATAACACGTACTATTCCACTAATGGTTTTATTAAACTTGCCTTCTACTGACAAGCATCTGTATTCTAAACACAGAATTTGTCTCAATATCTACACATTATAAATTGACAATTATTTCCACCAGAGTCAGGATATAATGTCTACAAGATCTTCTAAGGAGGACTTCCAGTCAAGATGGAGGCATAAGTAGACACACTGTGCCTCTTCGCACAACCAAAATAAGGACAACAACAATTTAAAAACAAACAAAAAACCCCCAGTACTGACAGAAAATAGAACTGTATGGAAGTCTGACAACCAGGGAGTTAAAGTAGACATACTCATCCAGACCATTAGGAGGGGCAGAGTCAGGGAGGCAGGACAGAGAGGGCCTGCAGCAGGGCAGCTGGTGGATCCCCAAATAGGCATGCAAATAGGCAGTTGGCAGACCCAGCAAGGCGGCATACTGTGGAGGGGGGTGGTGTGTCTGGTCCCACATTTGCATGCAGATAAACCAGGTGAAACTGGGGAGTGAGACAGACCATGCAACCCAGGGCCCCCGCCCAGGGAAATAAAGTCTCAAACCACTGCTTGAAAACACCTGTGGGGGTTGAGGTGCTGGAAGAGAATCCCAGCCTCACAGGAGAGTTTGTTGGAGAGACCCACTGGGTCCCAGGACATACACAAACCCACCCACATGGGGATCAGCACCAGAAGGACCCAATTTGCTTGCGGGAACTGGGGGAAGTGACTGAAATCTGGGAGAGAGTGGAGTAAGTGCCATTGTTCCCTCTCAGACCCCTCTCCCACGTACAGCATCACAACCCAGCAACATGGGTTGCCCCACCCAGGTGATCACCTAAGGCTCCGCCCCTCACTATGTAACAGACATGTTAAGGCAAAAAAAAAAATGGCCCAAACAAAAGAACAGATCAAAGCTTCAGAAATAATACAACTAAGTGACGAAGAGACAACCAACCTATCAGATGCACAGTTCAAAACACTGGTAATCAAGATGCTCAAAGAATTGATTGAATTTGGTTGCAAATTAGATGGAAAAATGAAGGCTAAGCTAAGTGAAATAAAGGAAAATGTACAGGGAACCAATAGTGATGGGAAGGAAACTGGGACTCAAATCAATGGAGTGGACCAGAAGGAAGAAAGAAACATCCAATCAGAAAAGAATGAAGAAATAAGAATTCAAAAAAATGAGGAGAGGCTTAGGAATCTCCAGGACATCTTTAAATGTTTCCACATCCTAATTATAGGGGTACCAGAAGGAGAAGAGGAAGAGCAACAAGTGGAAAAGTTATTTGAACAAATAATAAAGGACAACTTCCCCAATCTGGCAAAGGAAATAGACTTCCAGGAAGTCCAGGAAGCTCAGAGAGTCCCAAAGAAGTTGGACCCAAGGAGGAACACACCAAGGCACATCATAATTACATTAGCCAAGGTAAAAATGAAGGAGAGAATCCTAGAAGCAGCAAGAGATAAGGAGATAGTCACCTACAAAGGAGTTCCCATCATATTGTCAGCTGATTTCTCAAAAGAGACCTTCTTGAAGGCAAGAAGGGGCTGGAAAGAGGTATTTCAAGTCACGAAAGGCAAGGACCTATATCCAAGATTGCTCTATCCAGCAAAGCTTTCATTTAGAATGGAAGGGCAGATAAAGTGCTTCTCAGGTAAGGTTAAGTTAAAGGAGTTCATCATTACCAGGCCCTTATTATATGGAATGTTAAAGGGACTTATCTAAGAAAAAGAAGATAAAAAATATGTACAGTAAAAATGACAGCAAACTCACAATAATTAACAACCACACCTAAAACAGAACAAAAAACAAACTAAGCAAACAACTAGAACAGGAACAGAACCAAAGAAATGGAGATCACATGGAGGGTTAGTAACAGGGGAGTGGGAGGAGGAGAGAGGGGAGAAAGGTACACAGAATAAGTAGCATAGATGGTAAGTAGAAAATAGACAGGAGTAGGGTAAGAATAGTATGGGAAATGTAGAAGCCAAGAACTTATAAGTATGACACATGGACATGAACTAAAGGGGGGAATGTGGGTGGGAGATGGTGTGCACGGTGAAGGGGCGTGAAGCAGGGAAAATGGGACAACTATAATAGCATAATCAATAAAATATATTTTGAAAAAAGATCTTCTAAGGAGATACCAAGTTCAAAACACTGTCATTCTCTCTCCTTCCCGTTGGCTATGCTATCATCAGATTTTTAATGCCAATGAATGTCCTAATTCTCAATCAGTGGGGATGAGCCTTAGGGTTTTCCTAGAGATTTATGAAAAAAAAATTACACTCTGTGTTTCCTTCAAATAAAGAGGACTTTTCCATGTCTGCTTTTTTGAAGATGCATCTGTATTAGGCTTATTTATTGTACCATGCTCTGAAGAGCAAGAAGCAGTGCCTAAATAGTTGAAGTTTGTCATGAATCTAAGGTCCTGTGTATGAAAGATGCAATTCTTGTCTTATCTGCATCATGCAGTAATTAAGAGTACGGGCATTAAAGTTACTCAGATCTGGATTCATATTCTTGTTCTACTGTATACGAGTAGTTTTATCTTGGAAAAATTAGTTTATTCATTTATAAAATAGGGTTAGTTATATCAAATTCATTAAAATTCTAGAAACCAGAAGGGCAATTATTAGAAAACTTTAAATAAAACTTTCTTACCTGAAGTGGCAGAGGGTCATTGCTGTTTTTGAAGTCATTGTCAAAAACAATGGCAGCCAGCACTTTGTGAGACCTAGAGTCATATTTCACATACTTCTCAAATTCAGTTTCTGAAGAAAAGCCTTGCACTGTAGAGAGGCAAAATTATTCATCTAAGTAAGATTGTCTGATAATTCCTCATGAGAGGGGAGACACTACTTTACATAGACAAAAGCCTATCTAAATACTATAAATTTTAACACACTGTTTCTCAAATATTGTAATCAAACCTACTTAATATATAAGTATTTAGGGTTCACAACAATTTCAGGTATTGTATCAAGTTCTACTATAAGTTTTATATAATAATCATTATAAAACATATATAGAGGTAAGTCATCACGAAAACACAAATCAGTATCACAATGAGATACCACTTCACATTCAATGAGATGGCTATGATAAAAAGGACAGATGATAACAAGTGCTGGTAAGGGTGTTGAAAAGTTGGACCAGAATTTAAATGGTACAACTTTAGGTAAGTCTGGTAGTCCCTCAAAAAGTCAAACATAGACTTACCATATGAGGTACTCATTCTACTCCTAGGTATATACTAAAGAGAAGTATAAACATATGTCTACCTAAAATTAATAGATGCCTATTCATAGAAGTATAATTTATAATGGCCCAAAGATGGAACAACCCACCAACTTGATAAAAGATAGGCCAACTAATGCAGAATGTCCAAGGAATGGGATATTATTTGGCAATGGAAAGGAATGAAGCAATGATACATTTATACAAAATCTATATAAAGGGTTTATATATAAACCATTTATATAAAAGGTTTATAACAGGGTGAAGGGTTCACAGGAACAACTATAAGGGACATATGGACAAAAACAAGGGGGATGGAAACAGGGGAGGGAGGTGGGGATGGCTGGGGTGGTGGAGAGGGGTGGGGGGAAAAGGCAGAAAACTGTACTTGAATAACAATAAAATTTAAAAGTATTTAATAAAAAAGTAAATAAAAGATTTATAATAGGCAATTTTATAGGGACAGAAAATAGATTAGTGTTTTCCTAATCCTGGTGAAGACAGGAAATTGTGGTGTCATGACTGAAGGTTACTGGACTTATTTTTGGTGATAAAAATGCTCTAAAACTGATTGTGGTCATGGTTACACAACTCTGGAAATACGCTAAAAGCCAATAAATTATTGTACACTTTAAATGAGTAAATGTATGATATGCACATTATATGTTAAAAAAAAAAAACCTCAAGATAGCCCTGACCAGTGTGGCTCAGTTGGTTGGGTGTTGTTCCACAAAGTGAAAGGTTGATGATTCAATTTCTGGTCAGGGCACATTCCTAGGTTGTGGGTTTGGTCCAGGTTGGGGTGTGTATGAGAGGCAACCAATGGATGTTTCTCTCCCTCTCTTTTTCTCTCCCTTCCCCTCCCTCTAAGAAAAAAAACAAGATAAATCAATGGGTGGAGATCACTTCAAACTGTGCTTTTAAAAAACAATATGGCTTGCTAGCTGTATGGAGGTAGCAGAGGAAGGAGTCAGTAAAGACAGATCGAAAGAAATTTACTACTCTAAATAAGAGAGAAAAAATTGGAAAGAAATTGAAGAGCACTTAAAAGACCATTGGGACAATACAAAATGTCTAATATTGGTATTATCATAGTTCTCAGGGAAAAGAAAGAAGGTTATGTTGAAAAACAATTTTTAGAAATAAATGTTGAAAATTCTCCAAATTTGGTGAAAGAAACTTACAGATTCTAAAGGCTCAGTGAACTGTATATACTAGAATAAACCACAATAAATCCATGTTTGCATACATCATAATCAAACTTTTAACAAGAAAGAAAATATCTTAAAAGCAACTGGAGAGAAATGACACATTGTCTATAAGAAAGCAAGGATTGAAATGAATGAAGAATTTAATTTCATGATGTCCCATTTGTTTATTTTTCCCTTTATGTCCCTTGCCTTAGGGGACATATCCGTGAAGATGTTGCTGCGTGGAATGTCTGAGATGGGCAAAAGACTTGAACAGACACTACTCCAAGGAGGACATGCAGAAGGCCCAGAGACATATGAAAAGATGCTGAGCATTACTAGCCATCAGAGAGATGCAAGTTAAAACCACAATAAGATACCACCTCACACTGGTAAGAATGGCCATCATAAACAAATCAACAAACAAGTGTTGGAGAGGTTGTGAAGAGGGAACCCTAGTGCACTGTTGGTGGGAATGAAGACTGGTACAGCCACTGTAGAAAACAGTATGGAATTTCCTCAGAAAACTAAAAATGGAACTGCCTTTTGACCCAGCAATTCCACTGCTGTGATTATACCCTAAGAGCCCTGAAACATGAATCCCAAAGAACCTATGCACCCCAATATTCACAGCAGCACAATTTACAGTAGCCAAGTGCTGGAAGCAACCTAAGTGCCTATCAGTAATGAGTTGATCAAAAAGCTATCATACATTTACACAGTGGAATATTACACAGCAGAGAGAAAGGAGTTATACCCTTTGTGACAGTATGGATGGAACTGGAGAGCATTATGCTAAGTCAAATAAGCCAGGAGGTGAGGGACAAATATCATATTATCTCACCTTTAACTGGAACATAACAACAAAAGAAAAAAGCAATCAAAATATAACCAGAGTCATTGAAATTAAGAATCGAACAATAGCCAGAGGGCAGGGGGAGGGGACAGTGGGGAGAAGGGTTTTCAGGAACTACTATAAAGGAAACATGGACAAAACCAAGGGGGAGGGTGGAAGCAAGGGAGGGAAGTGGGTTTTGAGGGGGTGGGGAGAAAATGCAGACAACAGTAATTGAACAATAATAAAATAATTTAAAAAATAAAATGAAGCAACTATTATGAAAAAAAAATGACTGAAGAATTTTTCCCCTGAGGCTAAGGAGGTCAGAAGAAAGTGGTAAATACTTTTTAAATGTTGAAAGAAACAACTGTCAATACAGAATTCTATACCAAATGAAAATAACCTCAAGATCCTAAAGTTGAAATAAATACATTCTCAGATGAAGGAAAACAACAGAATTCATTGCTAGTTGATGTGCTGTTAAGAAATTATTAAAGGAAGTTCTTCAGAAAGAAATAATATGATATGAGAAGAAAGCTTGGAACTTTGAGAATGAAGGAAGAACAACAGCTATGGTAAATGTTTGGGTAAATAGTATTCTTAAGTTTTTAATTATGTGTGTGTGAATTATAACTTTTCCTGGTGAAGTTTTCCACTTACATAGATTTGAAAACTACAACTTAAAGAGAAAAATATAAAGGGAACTATTAACTGGTAATCATTTGATACACTGGTAAAATGTGACTTCTAAATAGAGTGTGAAAATTAAGTATGCACATTTTAACTCCAAGAGCAACCACTAATAATAGCATATACTAGAAATTCAGTTTATCCATTTTTTCCCTTCATGGATAATCCATCTGTTGTCATGTCAGAGAATTCTTCAACTAACTAAGTTACAAAATTTTTTTCTCTCCAAATGTTTTATCACTTTTGGATCTGATTCATTTTGATGCAATTTTTACATAAGGTGTGGTTTTATTATTTTATCTGTTGACATCCAATTGTTCAGCACATTTGTTGGAAAGATTATTCTCCCACTGAATTCTTTTGCACCATTATAAAATAATATTTTGACCTATTTGTGTAGATCTGTCTCTGGGTTCTTTGATCTGTATGTCTATCCTTACGCCAATAGCACTTATAACTACAGTAAGTCTTAAAATTGAGGAGTGTAATTCCTCCAACTTTATTCTTTCTAAAATACTTTAGCTCTATCAAAAACAATTTAAGAATAAATTTTACAGAAAACCTTAATTTCTAACCTTTTATACTGATGTTTAAATTCCTCTTCATACTCTCAGTGATCTCTTTTACCACATTAATATTAGAAGGCACGTAAATCAGTTCCCACTCTTCAGGATTTTTGAGGAAAGAAGGCAGACTACTGATGGGTTGAGGATTAAAATTGTGAGATCCAATAACATTTATATTAGTAAGTGCACGGAATAGCAAAAGCAACATTGGAAACACCAAAGCTGTTAAGACTTCCAATATTAAATTAATGAACTGCCTTCTCTAGAAGAGGAACAAAAAGATGGTGTTAATTAACTTAGGAGTACACATTCAATGCCAATGGATAGCTCTATTATATTAAGCTTCTGCCAATTTCACTCCAGAAAAGCCGGTGTTTCCTGGACTGTCTTTTACCACCTCTCCTTTCCACTACCAACCTTCTTATAAGTCAGATTATACTATTAACTAATTCAGTTTTATAGATTTGGAAGAGCTACTTACAGGTATTAAATTGATTTTTCAAACACACACACACACACACACACACACATCCTGAACTGCAACAAATGGGCATTTACTTTTCTTTAGTGCTTTTACCTACCTTTATAGTAAAATTTTTCCAGAGGAGCACTGCCAACTGGTTGAATGTCAACAAATCCATTCTTGTACAAAGAGTGTGTGTTCAACTCCAGGTATGGAGAAGAGGTTTTGTAATATTAACTTACCTAATAATGTAAAGATCAAGCAAATAACAGTATTACTTCTTTCTCCTAATTTTCTCTGTATTTGGATTTAAAGATTGATAGGAAGATTAATTATGTACTTGAAATAAAAACAATTATATTGTTTCTATTTTTCTATTAACTTACTTAATATCTAATAAAGTTCGAACATGTTTAAAACACAATATAATAGATAAAGAAATATAAGATGTGGTTCTATTTAACCAGAACCTGACTTTTATTTTTCCTATTCCAGTTTCCAGGACCAGATAACTTCACAGGTAAATTGTACCAAATGTTTAAATAAGAATAATAACAATCCTCTCCAAGTATTTTCCAAAAATTATAGAGAAGGCAACACTTCCAAACTCATTTTAGGAGGCCACCATTAATTACCTTGATACCCAGAAAAGAAACAACAGGCTAATATCCCTGATAAACAAAGATAAAAAATCCTCAAAATATTCAAACTGCCTTCAATAGCACATTAAAGGAATTACATATGATCAAGTAAAATTTATCTCTGGGATGCAAGGATGATTCAGCATATGAAAATCATTAAATGTGATATAACACTAATAGAATGAAGGACAAAAGTCATATGATCATCTCAATAGATACAGAAAAAGCATTCACTTTTTCATAATAAAAACACTCAACAAATTAGAGATACAAGGAAGGTTCCTCAAATGATAAAGGTCATATATGAGAAGCCCACAATGACATCATATTCAACAGTGAAAAACTGAAAGCTTTTTCCTCATAGATCTCAAGCAAGGCAAAGATGCCCATATTTGTTATTTCTATTCAACAGTTCTGAAAGACCTGATGAGAATATAATTCACGATAATGACATAAAATACATCCAAATCAGAAAGACATATGTAAAAACGTCTTTGCTCATAGGTGGCATAATCTTATATACATAAAACCCTAGAGATTACACATAAAAACCTGTTAGAACAAAACTAACAGAACTAATTAAATGAATTCAGCAAACTTATAGGTCACAAAATCAACACAGAAACATAAGTTGAGTTCTACAGACTAATATCATAAATAAAAAGGAAATTAAGAAAGCAATCCCATTTATATTTACACTAGCACCAAAAACAATAAAATATTTAGAAATAAACAACCAAAAAGGTAAAAGACTTGTACATTGAAAATTATAAAACTGGTCTCTGGCCAAGATGGAGGCATAGGTAGAAACCCTTCCTCACATAACCAAATGAAGATAACAACCAATCTTAAATCAATAAACAACCAGAAGTGCCAGAAAATCAAACTGCATGGAGCTCCAACAACCAAGGAATGAAAGAAACAGTCAAACAGAACAACTAGACTGGTAAGAACCTGTGGCAAGGTGGTGGACCCCACGGGCAGTGGGGCTGCTCAGAACTGACTGTGAACTACAGCGATTGCCCCAGTGGGAGAAACTCCCAGGCTCACATGAGAGTTAGTTGGAAAGTGGGCTAGAGATGAGCTGGCAACCTGCATTGTTCCCTCTCCAGCCCCTCCACCACAAGCAGCTCCGCAGCACAGAAAGGAGGGTTGCGCTGCCTTGGTGAAAACCTAGGGCTCTTCCCCCTTACAACTTAACAGGTGTGTGGAGACAAAGCAATAGGGCCCAAATGAAAGAACAGAGCATAGCTTCAGAAAGAGAGCTAAGCGATGAGGAGATAATCAACCTATATGATGGAGATTTTAAGGCCTGGTAATCAAAATGCTCACAGAACTGATTGAGCTTGGTTGAAAAATGAAAACACAAATGAAAGATTCCCACATTGAAATAAAGCAAAATATTCAGGGAACCAACAGTGAAGGGAAGGAAACTGGGACTCAAATCAAAAATTTGGAAAAAAAGGAAGAGATAAACATCCATCTGGAACAGAATGAAAAAACAAGAATCCCCCAAAATGAAGAGAGGCTGAGGAATCTCTGGGACAGCCTGAAACATTCCAATATCTGAATTATAGGGGTGCCAGAGGGGAAGAACAATAGAAAGAAATTGAAAACTTATTTGAAAAAATAATGAAGGAAAACTTCCCCAATCTGGCAAAGGAAATAGACTTTCAGGAAGTCCAGGAAGCTCAGAGAGTCCCAAAGAAGTTGGACCTGAGGAGGAACACACCAAGGCAGAACACCATTAAGTTACCCAAGATTACATATAAAGAGACAATCCTAAAAGCAGCCAGAGGAAAGGAAAGAGTAACCTACAAAGAAGTTCCCATTAGACTATCAGCTGATTTCTCAAAAAAGAACCTTGCTGGAAAGAAGTATTTGAAGTCATGAAAAGCAAAGACCTACATCCAAGTTTGCACTATCCAGCAAAGCTTTCATTTAAAATGGTAGGGCAGATAAAGTGCTTCCCAGATAAGGTCCAGTTAAAGTTCATCATCACCAAGCCATTATTATATGAAATGTTAAAGGGACTTATCTAAGAAAAAGAAGATAAAAAACATGAATAGTAAATGACAACAAACTCACAACTACCAGCAACTGAACATAAAAAACAAAAACAAACTAAGCAAACAACTAGAACAGGAAAAGAATCACAGAAATAGAGACCACATGGAGGGTTGTCAGTGGGGAGGAGGAGGGAGTAAAATGGGGGAAAAGGTACAGGGAATAAGATGCATAAATGATAGGTACAAAATAGACAGGGGGAGGTTAAGAATAGTATGGGAAATGGAGAAGCCAAAGAACTTATATGTACGACCCATGGATATGAACTAATGGGGAAATGCTGGAGGCAATGGGGGTGATGTGTGGAAATGTTAAAGGGGAGAAAAAAAGAATGGGACAACACTCATAACATAATTAATAAAATATACTTAAAAATAAAATAAGATGTATTGAAAGTAGAAAAAATATAATTGATGAATAGTATCCATACTGACAATAAAAAAGCCATAATGGCTATCATATATTTATAATAATTAACTTGAATAGTCAATTTTTATATATAAGTTTAAATGGTATTAACAGTTTATTACTTTTTTTATAAGTGTCCCCTGTGATATTTTCATTTATTAGTTCAGACATGTTTGCCTTAATATTTCTTCTCATAGACAATTCTATGGTTGTTAAATATAGAATGCTTCTAGATAAACTTTTCATAGCATATTGCTTTTCATGTATTAAACAATGTAATTGCTTAAATGAAAAATATGTAGAGACAAATGAGTATGACAACACAACATCAAAAATTTTGGTATATAGTAAAGCAGTAATAATAGGGAATTTATATCATTACAGGCATCTGTCAAAACAATAAAACCCCCAAGTAAAAAACCTAATATAATATTATATCTTGAACTAGAAAAAGAACAAAAGCAGTCCAAAGTCAGCAGAAGTAAGGATATAAGTATTAGAGCAGAATCAAATGACATAGAGAACAAAAAGATTATACAAAATTGATGGAATAATGAGCTGGTACTTTGAAAAGATTAATAAAGTTGACAAACCTCTGCCTGTAGTCACTAAGGAAAAAAAAAGATTCAAATAAAATCAGAAATGAAAGATGAGAATTTACCACACGCACCACAGAAAACCAAAGGATCATATAGGAAAACTGTGAAAGACTATGTCACCAAATTCAATCAATAACCTAGAAGAAATGGTGAAGTTCCTAGAAATATATAACTTTCCTAAAATGAATCACAAAGAACTAGAAAATCTAGATAGCCCAACTAACAGTGAGGAAATGAAACAACCATCAAAATCTCCTAAAAAGTAAAAACCAGAAGCAAATGGCTTCACTAGTGAATTCTATCAAATATTCAAAGAAGATTTAATATTCTTCCTTCTCAAGTTCTTCCAGAAAAGTAAAGAAAAGACAATAGAACCTAACACATTTTATGAGGCCAGCATAACACATACCAAAACCTGGCAAATATAACACACAAAAAGAAAACTACAGACCCGTATCTCTGATGAATAGAGATGTAAAAATTCTAAATGAAATACAAGCAAATCAAATTCAACAACACATTAAAAATAATATATCACAATCGCTAGCTATCAGAGAGATGCAAATTAAAACTACAATGAGATATCACTTCACACCGGTCAGAATGGCCATCATAAACAAAGCAACAAACAACAACTGTTGGAGAGGTTGTGGAGAAAAGGGAACTCTAGTGCACTGTTGGTGGGATTGCAGACTGGTACAATCACTATGGAAAACAGTATGGAACTTCCTCAGAAAACTAAAAAGGGATCTGCCTTTTGACCCAGCAATTCCACTGCTAGTATTATATACTAGCAATTCCACAGCTAGCAACCTAGGTGCCCATCAGTAAATGAATGGATCAAAAAACTATGGTACATTTACATAATGGAATCCTATGCAGCAGAAAGAAAGAAGGAGCTCCTACCCTTTGCAACAGCATGGATGGAACTGGAAAGCATTATGCTAAGTGAAATAAGCCAGGCATTGAAAGACAAATACCATATGATCTCACCTTTAACAGGAACCTAATCAACAAAACAAACAAGCAAGTAAAATATAATCAAAGACAGTGAAATTGAGAACTGGCTGACAGTGACCAGAGGGGAGGGAATTTCAGGGGAAAAGGGGAAGGGTTTGCAGGAA
>JAPYXV010000076.1:0-11511 GCA_028533065.1 Trachops cirrhosus | reverse complement strand
GAGGGCTGGGGTGGTGGGCTGGGATGGGTGAAAAGGTAGAAAACTGTACTTGAACAACAATTAAAATTTAAAAATAAATAAATAAATAAATAAATAAATAAATAAATAAAATATATCACAATCAAGTGGGGTTCATTACAGGGACATTAAGATGGTTCAACATATGCAAATGGTCAATGTAATATACCACACTAACAAAATAAAGGTAAAAAATCATATGGTAACTTCAATAGATGCAGAAAAAGCATTTGACAAGATACAATATCCATTTATGATTAAAACACTCAACAGAATGGGTATAGAAAGTTCCTCAAAATAATAAAGGCTATATATGACAAACCCTCAGCTAATATCATACTCAATGGTGAATGGCTGAAAGCTTTTCCTGTAAGATAAGGAACAAGACATGGATGTCCTTTTTTCCCCCAACATAGTACTGGAAGTCATAGCCAGAGCAATCAGGCAAGAGAAAGACATAAAAGGCATCCAAAATAAGAATGAAGCAGTACCATTTTTTGCAGATTACATTATTCTTTACATAGGATACCCTAAAGATTCCACTAAAAAATACTATTAAAAACAATAAGTAAATACAGTAAAGTTGCCAGATATAAAATTACTGTATAAAAATCTACTGTGTTCCTATATGCTAACAATGACATTTCAGAAAAAGAAATAGAAAAAACAATTTCTTTTGCAATTGCAACAAAAATAAAATACCTAGGAATAAACATACCAAAGGATGTGAAGGATCTATACACTGTAAACTACAAAACATTTTTCAAAGAGTTGAAAAGTATATAAAGAATTGGAAAAATATTCCATGTTTATGGATAGGAAGAATCAACATAGTTAAAATGTCCATATCACTTAAAGCAATATACAGACTTAATACAATCCCCATCAAAATCCCAAAGACATCTTATAAAGAAATAGAAAAAAAAATCATTAGATTTATATGTAACAACAAAAGACCCCCAAATAGCCAAAGAAATTCTGAGAAAAAAGAACAAAGTTTTCCTGGCTGGGGTACTCAGTGGATTGAGGGTGGCCTGAGAACCAAAAAATCACCAGTTCAATTTGCAGTCAGGGAACATGCCTGGGCTGTGGGTCAGGTCCCTAATAGGGGGCAAGCGAGAGGCAACCATACATTGATGTTTCTCTCCATCTCTTTATCCTTCCCTTCCCCTCTCTCTAAAAATAAATAAATAAAATTAAAAAAAAGACTAAAGTCAAAGGTATCATACTCCCTGACTTCAAATTATACTATAAAGTGATGATAATCAAAACAGCATGGTGTTGGCAGAAAAAGACACACAGAGACCAATGGAACAAAACTGAAAGCCCAGAAATAAACCCACAATATATTAGCACATAATGTTATATTAAAAAAACAAAAATGTACAATGAAGAAAAGAAGGCCTCTTCAATAAATGGTGCTGGGAAAATTAGAAAGCCACAAGCAAAAAAATGAAATTAGACTATAGTCTGTACCCATGTATACAAATTAACTCAAATGGATCAAAAACCTAAATATAAAACCTGAAAAAAATAAATTACAAAGAAAGAAACTTAGATACTAAACTTATGGACCTTGGGTCTTAGAGAGGATTTATGAATTTGACTCCAAAGGCAAGGGAAGTAGAGACAAAAATAAATGAAAGGAGCTATATTAAACCAAAAAACTTCTTGACAGCGAAAGAAACTACCAACAAAATAAAAAGGCAACCAACCTAACGGGAGAAGACATTTGAAACAAAAGCTCTAACAAAGGGTTATCACCCAAAATATATAAAGAACTCATTCAACTCAACACCAAACAAACAAACAATCCAGTTAAAAAATGGGAAGAGGGCATAAACACACACTTCTCCCAAAAAGATATACAAATACCCAACAGTTATATAAAAAGATGCTTGAATTTCCTAGCTATTAAGGAAATGCAAATCAAAATTACAATGATATACCATGTCACACCTCTTAGAATGGCTACTATTAACAAGGCATGTAATGACAACTGTTGGAGACGTTGTGGAAAAAAGGAATGCTCATTCCCTGCTGGTGGGAATGTATACTGGTACAGCCACTACAAAAAACAACATTGAGGTTTCTCAAAAAATTAAGAATACAGAGGGGAGAAGATGAAGGATGAGTAGGTGGAAGCTCAGTCCACTTGCTCTTGCCCCCAATTCAGATTTTCGGCTGATCTGACAACCTGAACAATCAATGGAATCTTAGCTGATATGAAGTTTTGAAGCAAAGAACAGAAGATGCTTCATACCATGTGGTAAGGAGATTTTATAAGTTGAAGGGGAATTACCCTTTGCATGGTGCCTGCAGCAGCAGAGGGACCAGACAGAAATCTCAGCTCTGGAGCTCTCTCCCCTCTCAGGGCAAGGGGCCCCAACCCTAATTAGGAGTGACTTGGGAGGATATACGAAGTCTGGGTGACCCAAGCTACACACACACAGCAAGCATCACATCCATAGCTGCAGTGCCAACCTGGAGAGTTCCAGATAGGGACTCAACCTCTTTAAACAAGCAGTTTGACATACCTGAGTCTGTCAGAGGCACCTGCAGGCTGTAGCCATCATGACTTTGAAAGACATTTTGCTTTAGGGGGAGGTGGTTATGTGCATAAAACCAGACAGTGACTCAGTGCTGCAGTGTGGGTACTACATGGAGACTTTTTAAAGAGGAGCTGGCCCTGTTTGGTATGGCTCAGTGGATTGAGTGCTGGCCTGCAAACCAAAGAGTCACTGATTTGGTTCCCAGGCAGGGTACATGCCTGGGTTATAGTTGGGGGCATACGAGAGGCAACCACATGTTGATGTTTCTCTCCCTCTTTTTCTCCCTGCATCCCCCTCCCTCTAAAAACAAATAAAATCTTTAAAATAAATAAATGAATAAAGAGGAGCTGAGACATGGCTGTGTAGGACCCCCCATTTGCTCTGCCAGCAGAGACCAGATTGAAAGCACAGTTACAGAAAGAAATCTGGCAGAATGGGAAAAGGGCTTCTCTTGGATCCATTCTGGACCTCTCTCAGCCATGCCAAGACACTCTAGATTTATGGGTTCTTTCCTTCTGAGACCAGCTGTGCAGAGAGATCAGAGACTGGTACAAAATGGCAGGGGGCGGGGGGAGGGGAGGCCAAAACACTGATCTTATTGAGCAGACTGAGGAAAAAAAACGGTTTCCCCAGTTTCAAGTCTGCAAGAGGCACCCCCCACCCCTGCCCCAGCACAAGCTAATCAGCTGCTGCTGAGATGTCTGTGGAGAGGAAGCCTGCAGAATAGGAAAATTGCTTTTTGAACCATTCTCAACTTTTCTCAGCTGCGTCAAGCTATGTTAGATATCTGGGTCCAGTCTCACCAAATCCAGCTGGTCAGGGAGATCAGAAAGTTGTGCCATAAGGGGTCTTCTGGGCCCCTCCCAGATAGCTAGCAAACAACCCAGGGGCTGTGCAGAACAGAGAGGTCTTTACTGTGTCTCAGGCAAAGGCAGTGGGCTGGGCGTTAGATGGGTAACAGTTGAACAACTAAGATTCTTTGCAGCCAGGAAGAACCTCCTGTACTCCCCACCCACACAGAGTACAAACTGCTGGGAAGAGGCAGGTGTGCCTATACCCTTCCAGCAGAACTGCAGACACCATATCCAATGGGGAAACTCTGCAGAACAGTCTTGCCAAGTTTAAGATCCCCTCACTGGGTGCATTTCTGCAGGGGAAAGAAAGAGAAATTCCAAAAGGGGGCCTTTCTAAATTTTTCTCAACCTGACAAGCCATTCCTGTTACCATTCCACTGAAACCAGCTGGGCAGAGAATGCAGTAACAGGTGCAATGAGGGATATTCAGGGACCCACCCAGCCTCGACTCTTATACAGAGCTGCCATCAGTGACAAGCAGGAAATAGATGACCATTTTACAGAGATTGGCTCCTCACATAAAACACACAGCTAGCTCATCAGCAACTATATGTTACTGGAAATAATCTGGGATAGACCAAAACATGTGGTGCAAGAGCAGGGGAACACACCCAGTATCTTCCCTGAAGTCTGAATAGTACCTCTCAGGGGAGATCCAGAGATGCCATCCTCCCAATAACACCAGAAGTCCTCGCAGAAACAGGCTGGTCAGTGGCGAGGCCAAGACTAACAGCAGGACTGCAGACAGAGGCAGGTAGAAGTGGTACCTATGGTGCTTTCAGACATTAGGTTACCCATGCCTGGGCCTTGTGCTGATAAAAAGCTAGAAGTGCAGAGCAGTGAGGTCCATTCTGGATGTAGCCCTCATAAAGCCTGAAGGAGAGAGCCACAGACTGTGGATCACTTGTAGCCTCGAACACACTGCCTAGAGCTAGATGGTGACAGCATCTGACATTACCAGAGATGTACCCAAAAGGAGAAGCTAGCAGGTAAGCCTAAACTCCCCTGAGATAAATTCAACCTTGTTCTTTTTCATTATTTGTGCTATTTTTTCTTTTGCATTGCTTTTTAACACTTTTCCCCTAAATTTTGCTCCTATTTTCACTATTTTTACTTTAAATTTCATATTTTACTCTTCCCTTTTCTTACTTCATGTTGTCTTCTTCCTTCCCTTTCTTATTTTCATTTAAAATTTTACCTTTCCCCTTTTTACCATCTATTTCTTACTCTTATTTCTCCTCCATCTTTTCAAAGTCATTTTTCTTTCCTTTAGTCATCTCATATTTTTTCTTTCTTAGAATATTCCCACCTTTCCATATTTATTAATCTTTTTCCATTTGTCATTGATATTGCTATTGTTGTTTCTCTTCAATTTTGTTCCTGTTTTCTCTAAATTTTTTTATTTCAAACTACATATTTCACTGTCCCCTATTCTTACTCCATTTGCCTTATTCCTTCTTTTTCTTATTTAATTTTAAATTTTATTTTTCCCAAGGGTGAGGAAGATGGCAGCAAGATAGGTGGAAGCTGAACACACTTGCTTGTGTACCCAACTGGGATACTGAGCTGATCTTCTGAGGAACAGAGTGAACAGCCAACAGAATTCCAGGTGATACGAAGTCTGGAAGCCAAGGGTTGCAGAGGACATTTAACAATAGATGGTAAGGAGATTTTGCAGGCTGATGGGAGGGTCCCTAGGCCCTAGGTCTCAGACTGCAGCATCCCCAGCAGCTTTGAAGGAATATCGGGTCAGTGACTATGACTTGTCAGCTCCCTCCCTGCCCAGAGTGGTGAGTTCACAGACTCGCTCCAGGAGAGAACTGGATGCGTAAAGTTGCTGGGTAGATAAAGACACACTGAGAGACACATAGCTGTTGGCATACCCTGGCTGGGACTGTGGCTGCTGGTGGGGACAGTAACAGAAACTGGGGAGCTGGGTGATACCTGGAGATGGGAGAAGAGATGGGCTGCAACTGGACATGACCCAGAGAGTCTCTGGACTGGTCAGAGAGTTGATCTGTGTGGAAAGCCGGGCACTTGTCAGGAATGGCCTGCCGCAAACAAGGGGAATTTGCTAATAAAAACAATCAGTTGTTGTGCAAGGACCACTTGTACACATTGGCCAGTGAAGTTGGAGGGGGGCGCAATTTGCTCCCACTCAGGATACCTCAGGGAGTGATCAAAGAGGGGCAGCAGGGGCTCAGAGAGATAGTGGCACCCAGAGAGACTTAATTCAATAGGGAAACTAAACTGTGTGGAAGGGACTTTGCAAACACGCAGGCCCAAGCCAACAAAAAGCAAGAAGGAGGGGTATGATTTGATCCCATTTAGTGGACCTCATGGAATAATTCAACAGTTGCACAGTAAAGGGGACCATAGGTGCTGGCCTTGCACATATTCATAGGGGACAGTATGGGCCACACAACGCATTGAGGGTGTAGAATGGAAATGACGCCTGTGAATATTGTGGCCCAGACTGAGCCCTGATCCTCACAGAACCACAGAAAAGGAAAAAAAAACATAAAACAAAACTGGACCCAGCCTCCCCTCTGTCTCCAGCATCCAGGAAAACCAGAAACACCATTTGGCAGGTTTAAAGTCAGCAGCAGGCCTTCTTCATTTTTTTTTCAAGAGTAAGATAATAAAACCAGGAGCTGTGAGAAGATCATGGATAGATCCAGAAAAAAACTCATAAGGCTAACACCAACAGCTAAGACAAATTTCACTTTGCATTCCATCAGAACTTGCATTTTATTTTATTTGGTTTTTAATTTTTTTTTGTTTATTTATTTATTTTTTTATATTTTTTTTGTATTTCTCTTTTTTCTCTTTAGTTTTATTTTTTGTTTGGTTTGCTTGATTTCATTGTTTGATTGGTTTTCTTTATTCTTTCATATTTAATTTTAATTTTTCTTCTTTCACTTCACTCATACTCCAATAACACACTACTCTTGGTCATTTTTAAATTCTTTTTATTCAGATTATATATTCCTTATCATATTATTGTTATTCCAAATCCCACACAGGACCCTTCCCTGGTCTTAATCCATTTCGCTGTCTTCCTGAGCTTTATTACTGTCGTGGTTAACTTCATTCTCTCACACACTATGCCAAGTTTCTATCCCTTACTCTCACTATATCTCACCATCTAACCCCACATATGTGCTCTACTTTCTGGAGTCAGCTCACACTCCTTTTCCTTCTAATAAGAGTCTTATCTCTTTTTCACTTTTTATAAAAAATGGCTAGTTGGGTGAAATATTACTGTTATTGCTGTGCAAAGGTCCCAAAGGACCTCCTATTTGTTCTTTACTTGTTGGTACTTTAAGTCTCATAGAATACTCTCCCACTGTCTTAATCCATTTCACCTTCGCCCTGCCCCTGATAACATACAAGACAAGGTGGGAATTGTGAGTATCAGTAAACCTGTTGAAGGGGTGTACCTGCCAACAAAGGAGCCACCAATTGATTATAGTAAGAGAGCCTACACAAATGGAAGAAAAGGCAACCCTAGAGCATCCAGACAAGAAGATCAAAGAGACAGTATCACTGAATCCCAGAGAACTCCCACTACAGAAATTCATCATACGAAGACAGCTACCAAAGCAGAGCACTGGGAATCACAGAAACAAACAAAAAGAGTCACCTAAAATGGGGAGACAAAGAAAGAATCCACAATCAAAAGGAAGGAAAGACCACCCAGTAAAAGACCTAAATGAAACGGAGGCAAGCAAACTATCAGATATACAAATCAAAAGAATGGTGAAAGGGATACGCAAGGAACTCACAGACAACTACAGAAAACCGAGTGGGAACTACAACAGTATGAAAAAGGAAATAGAAACTACAAACAAGAACCAGGAAGAAATGAAGAATACAATTTCTGAAATAAAAAATACACTAGGAGTAATTAAGAGCAGGCTGGATGAAGCAGAGGACCAAATTAGTGAGCTGGAAGATAACATAGAAGATAACACCCAGGTAAAGCAGCTGCACGAAATAAGACTAAAAAAATATCAAGATAGCTTGAAGGAATTGCAAGACAATATGAAATGCAACAATGTTCAGATCATGGGAATACCAGAAGAGGAAGAAAAGGAGCAAGGAATAGAAACCCTGTTTGAAAAAATAATGGCAGAAAACTTCCCAAACCTGGAGAGGGGAAAAACCAGGCAGTTCAGGAGGCACAGAGCATCCCAATCAAGCTGAACACAAAGAGGCCTACTCCAAGACACATCATAATTAAAATGCCAAGTTTTAAACATAAAGAGACAATCTCAAAAGTGGTGAGGGAGAAACAAGAAGTAACATACAAGGTTACTCCAATAAGGCTAGCAGCCGATTTTTTAACAGAAAAACTACAAGCCAGAAGGGAATGGCAAGATATATTGCAAGTAATGAAAAGCAAAGGCCTGCAACCAAGACTACTTCACTCAGCCATGCTCTTATTTAAAATGGAATGCAAAATGAGCTACACAGACAAAAAAGGAAGGGAATAAACGAGTACATCTGCACCAAACCAGCATTGGAAGAGATGCTAAAGGACTCCTAAAGAAGAAGTAAGAAGAGGGAGAGACAGGGACAGGGAGAGTGAGGGGAGAGAGAATGAGAGTGAGAGAGACCAACACAGGAACAAAAGGAAAAATGGCAATGAATAAGTACCTATCAATAGTAACCTTAAACATGAATAGATTAAATGATCCAGTCAAAAGACACAAAGTAACTAAGTGGATAAGAAACCATGCCCAGCATATATGATGTCTATAAGAGACCTGCCTCAGAACAAAAGATATACGTAGGCTGAAATGGAAGGTTTGGAAAAAGATATTCCATGCAAATGGACATGAAAAACAAAAGATGGCATAGTAACTTATATGAGACAAAACAGACTTCAAACAAAGGCCATAACAAAAGACAAAGAAGGTCACTACATAATACTTAAGGGCGTAGTCCAACAGGTGGAAATAACTCTTGTAAACACACATGCACCCAATATAGGAGCACCTAAATATATAAAGAAACTCTTGTAGGATTTTAAGAAAGAAATAGATGACAATACAGTCATTGTAGGATTTTAACACCTCACTGTCAACAATGGATAGATCTTCCGAACAAAAAATAAACAAGGATATAGTGGCATCGATCGACCTTGTAGATCAAATGGACTTAATTTATATTTACAGAACTTTTAACCCCAAATAAGCAAAATATACATTCCTCTAAATGCACATGGATGATTTTCAAAGATAGACCAGATGGTAGGACACAAAAGAAGCTTTAACAAATTCAGAAACTTGTAATCATATCAAGTATCTACTTGGATCACAGTGGCTTGAAAGTAGAAACCAACCTCCAGAAAAAATTCAATAACATTCAAAGTATGTGGAGGCTAACTAACGGGTTATTAAATAATGGTGTAAATAAGATTAAGGAAGAAAACAAAAGTATCTGGAAACATGAAAATGAACACACAAACCAGTGGGACACAGAAAAGGCAGTCCTGAGAGGAAAGTTCATAGCAAAACACAACTACCTAAAGAAGAAAGAAAAATCTTAACTAAACAACCTAACACTACATCTATAAGAACTAGAGGAACAACAATAAACAATGCCCAAAGAGATTGGGAGGAAGGAAATCATCAAGATCAGGACAGAATTAAATGACATAGAGATTAAAAGAACAGTTCAAAGGATCAATAAATCCAGGAGCTGTTCTTTGAAAAGAAAAACAGAATTGACAAAGCTTTCGCCAGACTCATTAAGACCAAAAAAGAAAGGAGTCAAATGAAAAAAGATCAGAAATGAAAGAGCAGTTACAACTAAGACTACAGAAATACAAAGGGTTGTAAGGAATTACTGTGAACAACTATATGCCAAGAAATTTTACAACCTTGGCAGAGTGGATAAATTTCTAGAGACACAAAATCTTCAGAAACTGAATCAGCAGGAAGCAGAAAACCTGAGTAAACCAATAACAAGAGTGAAGTTGAAGCAGTAATCAAAAAACTCCCAGTACACAAATGTCCTGGACCAGATGGTTTCACGGGTGAACTTTATCAATCATTCAAAGAACTTACATGAATCCTTCTCAAACTATCCGAAAAAATTCAGGAAGAGGGGAGACACACAAACTCTTTTTATGAGGCCAATATTACCCTACTTTCAAAAACAGGTAAAAGGCACAACCATTAAAGAAAACTACAGACCAGTATCTCTGATGAACATAGATGCTAAAATCCTCAACAAAATATTGGTAATCCAGATCTAGCAATACATTAAAAATATCATACACCATGATCAGGGAGGATTTACCCCAGGAGTGCAAGAATGGTATAATATTCTCAAATTAATAACATAACACTTGATATAAACAAAATGAAGACAACAAACACATGATGATATCAATAGATGCAAAAAAGCATTTGATAAAATCAAATAACTATTTATGATAAAAACATTCAGCGAAGTGGTATTAGAGGGACCAAACCTCAACACAATAAAGGCCATATACAAGAAACCTACTGCAATATCATTCTCAATGGGCAAAAACTGAAAGCATTTCCCTTAAGATCAGGAACAAGACAAGGTGTCTATTTTTACCGCTCTAATTCAACATAGAACTGGAAGTTCTAGCCACAGTGATCCAATAAGAAAAAGAAATAAAAATGCACCCAAATCGGAAAGGAGGAAATAAAACTGTCATAATTGCAGACATGTGATACTGTACAGAGAAAACCCTATAGTCTCTACCCAAAAGCTACTCAAGGTAATAAGTGAATTTGGCAAAGTTGGAGGACACAAAGTCAATATTCACAAATTGATGGCATTTTTTTACACCAACAATGAACCATCAGAAAAAGGAAACTAAAAAAAATCCCATTTACTATAGCAACAATACATTAAAGTACCTAGGAATAAATCTAACCAAGGAGGTAAAAGACCTGTACTTGAAAAACTAGAGAATACTGAAGAAAGAAATTGAGGAAGATGCAAATAAATGGAAGCATATATCATGTTCATGAATTGGAACAATTAACATCATTTAAATGCCCATACTACCGAAAGCAATCTATAGACTTTACACAATTCCTATTAAAATACCAATGATATATTTCACTGATCTAGAACAAATACTCTAAAAATTTATCTGGAACCAAAAAAGACTGCAATAGCCTCAGAAACCTTGTTAAAAAAGAACAAAGTTGGAGGGAACACAATAGCTGATATCAACCTATACTACAAAGCCAGTGTGCTAAAAACAGTCTATTACACATAGGAACAGACACATAGGAACAGACATATAGATCACAGATCATAGAACATAACAGAGAACCCAGAAATAAACCCATGTCTCTATTAATATTTGACAAAGAAGGTGTGAGAATACAATGGAGTAATGATAGTCTTTTCTATAAATGGTGTTGTGAAAACCTGACTGCTACATGCAAAAAAATAATCTAGACCAACAATTCACCATACACCAGCATAAACTCAAAATGGATAAAAGACCCAAATATAAGTAGTGATACCATAAAAATCCCAGTGGAAAACATTGGCAATAAAATTTCAGATATCTCACATGGCAATATTTTTGCCAATATAGCTCCTAAGGGCAAGAGAAATAAAACGAAAAATAAACAAATGGGACTACATCAAAGTAAAAAGCTAAACAAACCATCATCAAAATTAAAAGGTTGCCGACTATATAGGAGAACATATTTGTCAATGTTACATTTGACAAGGGCTTAATCTCCAAAATTTATAAAGGACTCAACAACTTAAAACCAGGAAGATGAGCAATCTAGTTAAAAAATGGGCAAAGGACCAGAATACACACTTCTCCAAGGAGGACAAATAGATGGCCCAGAGAGATAGGAAAAAACGCTCCACATCAGTAGCCATCAGAAAGATGCAAATTAAAATTACAATGAGGGACTGCTCAGATTTTTGAGAGGAGAAGATGGCGACGTGGTAGGAGGGAGCACACGCCGCCTCCCGTTTCAAAAGACAGAAAAACCTAACCATACTAAAGAGGACATTGCAGCTTACATGAAAATGAGAAATCAAAATTGCAGCGGACACGGAAA
>JAPYXV010000759.1:0-14821 GCA_028533065.1 Trachops cirrhosus | reverse complement strand
TGAATTCTTGTTTCTTCATTCTTTTCTGATTGGATGTTTCTTTCTTCCTTTTGGTCCACCCCATTGATTTGAGTCCCAGTTTCCTAACCATCACTCTTGGTTTCCTGTACATTTTCCTTTATTTCACTTAGCATAGCCTTCATTTTTTTAATCTAATTTGTGACCAAATTCAACCAATTCTGTGAGCATCCTGATTACCAGTGATTTCAACTGTGCATCTGATAGGTTGGCTATCTCTTCGTCGATTAGTTGCATTTTTTCTGGACCTTTGATCTGTTCTTTCATTTGGGCCATTTTTTTTTTGTCTGGATGTGCTGCTATGTAGTGAGGGGCAGAGCCTTAGGTGTTCACCAGGGCAGGGCAACCCAGTAGCTGGTTTGTGACACTATAAGTGGGGCAGGGGTCTGAGAGGGAACAATGGCACTTTGCCAGATTTCAGTCACTTCCCCCACTTCCCAGAAGGAAAGTGGGCCCTTCTGGTACTGATTCCCATGTGGGTGGGCTTGTGTATGTTCTAGGACCCTGTGAGTCTCTCCAACGAACTCTACTGTGAGGCTGGGAGTTTCTCCCATCACCTCAACCCCCACACGTGTTTCAGTTGGTGTTTCAAGGCTTTATTTCCCCACCCCAGAACCCTGGGTTTTGCAGTCTGTCTCGGTCCCCAGTTTTGCCTGATTTATCTGCGTGCGAATGTGGGACCACCCGGCCTACCAGCCATCTTGTGCTCTGCGCCTCTCCACAATCCACCGCCTTGCTGGGTTTGCCAGCTGTTGCCTTGTGTGCCTGGGGTCCACCAGCCACCGATTTTTTTGCCACGACACCTCTCTGCCTGGCCGCCCTACTCCACCCTTCCTACTGGTCTGGATGAATATGTCTACCTTAACTCCTTGGTTGTTGGACTTCCATACAGTTCAATTTTCTGTCAGTACTGGTTGTTTTTTTGTTTCTAAATTGTTGTTGTCCTTGTTTTGGTTGTGTGAGGAGGCACAGTGTGTCTACCTATGCCTCCATCTTGGGTGGAAGTCCCTGCTTCTTGTTTCTCATTCTTAGCATCAGAGAGAGTGTGAAAATATTATATGACATGCAGATTTCTTCCTCATGTGACAGTTTCCTAACATTATCTGACCAGATCACACCTTCACACCTTCTCAAATATCCTGTTTAAGCCTTGAAGCTAGAGCTAAAGAGGCCCACAGTAAAGTGTCATGAGTTCCTGCTTTTGTCTTTTTGGATCACCTGATCATAGTTTCTGCCCTTCCCTCATTCTCTTCTGCTTATAGACAATTCTGTGTTAGGTATACCCTTATTGTATTTTTGTATATAGCTCACTAAAACATTGGCATGAATGAAGTGGGACTGACTTCCTGACCAAGGACTGAGTATGACAAATATAACTTTATCCTGAAAGGGTTGCGCTAGGGTCCTGGCTTTCCTTGGACATAAGGTTGAAGGTGTGTTTGCCTTCTCTGGTTCCTCCATGCAGAAGCCATAACTCCCTTCTCTGAAATTCCTCAGCACTTGATCTGATTCTAAGAGAATCTCTAACTCTACCTTTACATAGGAATTACCCGTGGACCAGTCACATCTCACAATTGACCAGCAGCCTCTGGAGGGCTCAGGTCAAGTCACAAGGACTTTTGTGGTTTATGACGGCATCTGTTGGGGCCTGGGGCAGAATGGGCACACGACGTCAGTGGGCAGGCCATGTTATTGTTTTCCATATATTCTGAAGTCTGAGCGAGCCACATCACGATACTTAGCTGAGTTTTGTATGTCATAACATTTATTGACAAACTTTTGATGGTCTGGATTACAGCCTTTAGATCAGTGGGTCTGCTGTTCTTTGACCTAATTTTCTGCATTTCTGTCTTTACAGTGAGAAGTGGTGATCTCTTCTCTTTGTTCCTTGGTTTTATCTCCTAGGACAGGAAACATGCTTATACCTGCCCTTCTAGCTAATTACTACACTATGACTCATCATCAGGGACCTTAAATTTAGAAGAAAAATGTAAAGTTTAGGCCATGAATTTGTGTTTTGAGGGAGCCACTCGGGTATTTTCCTGAAAAAAGAAAATCACAGTTTTAATCTTCTTCTGATTAATATTAGATGATTCTTAGAATTAACACATTATATAGTGAGCATGAAGAAACATGATATTCTTACAGAGGAATTAACTTACATAAAAGAATGCCTTTAGTTTTTTAATTAACTTAATTAATTAATTTTTTAAAATATATTTTATTGATTATGCTATTACAATTGTCCCATTTTCTCCCCTTTATTCCCCTCCGCCCTGCACAACCTCCCCACCCCAACCCCCTCCCTTTAGTTCATGTCCATGGGTCATACATATAAGTTCTTTGAGAATGCCTTTAGTTTTCATGCAGAAGTACTATATAAATCCAAAGTACAAATATTATTTTATGTTTTTAATTATTATTAAAAGTGGGTCTATAAAGCCAGGAAGATACATGTTTTCCTAGAAAACAGGAAACAAATTCAGTTTTACTAGACATACTTAGTGGAAACCTATTAATTTTCTTCTAAGAATAAAATAGGATTGCAAGTGGGTATTTAAAAAATGCATTAAAATGGCAATGTGCACATAATTTAAATGAGCCAAGAGCTGCTAGTTATTCTGGCATGTGTTCAGTTAGTTTTGTGCTGTTTCTCCTCTAATGTAAACAAGAGAAATCCTCTTAATTGTCACAAATAGCTTTTTAGTAAAGGTTGCTTTTTTAAAATTTTTTGCTGCTCTTTTAGTACAGTTTGTATCTTTAAGAATTAGTCACAATGTGTGATTATTTAGGATAATTTTTAAAAAACTAATGCACTATTACTTATATTTTTCAGCTCTTAAAATCAAATTAAAGAGCTAATTAAGCTATTCATTTACTAGAGCGGAAAATAATTATGCAATGTGTATCTGGAGGAATAAATAGCTTCATGCGCATCCAAATGAGGTAAAAATGGGCTGAGACACATTCATGTAACAGGGTACGTGGAGCACAACACATAATGAAGAAGGCAGGTCCTTCACTGTAGTGTACTTGATCATTACTCTCCAGAAATGACTTTGATTTGTGGGTGTGACTACACTACTCTTCACAGCTCAGGGGCATTAGTAGATGACTAATAAATATTGCAGACTTATTTTGAAGGCATTTTATCACACATTTACAAAATTTAAATGAGTTAGTTAAATTGATTAGAACATGCTTCTCTTTCTTCCAGTATGGAGGACTAAATACTCAAGGTAGTTCCTGGATAAAGCATCTTTATTGATGAGTAACAGGATGTTGGACTGAAGTTCATCCCTGAGTTTTGATTGAGACACCTATCTGATAGATATGAAAGAGAGAGTAAAAATTCTGGGAGCCATGTCCTTGAACTTGTCGATCAAGGATATGATCTCTAAGGGAGTCATTGTACATATGGGAGAGGAAAGGACTAGAGAGGAAGATATTTTTGGAGAAAAGTGCATGATAAATCCCAGTGCTTTCCCCCACACAGGGGGAGATACTTCTTCGTCGCAGGCCGAAGTGAGGCAGATATGCATGGCACTGCCGGGTGTGGGCTGGAGTCTGATTCTGATGTCAGAAGTCCCGAGGGCAACAGAAGAGCGGACTAACTACTCTTTTGGCTGACACTGGGGGGAACTGGCACTGAGGTTTGTTTGTTTGTTTGTTTGTTTGTTTGTTTTTTGTCAAAGGCTGTCTCATTGTTTCAAATAGACTGGAGGTGGGTACTTGGGAGAGAAAGCCAGTGTGGTTTCTCTTAGAGCCTGCAATCTGCAAGGGGGGAGAAGATCTCAGAAGACAGAGGCTGGTTATGCACCACCGGTGTACAAAGACAGGAATTATGAAAGACTGCTCAGGTTAGGAATGCACCAGCCTGGGGCTGGCTAGAAGTTGCGCGAGAGAGATGTTCACTGATAATGAGCTCTGGAGAGCTCATTAACCTTCAGTTCATGAGGATATAGTCCTAGTGATACCCTTTGTCCACTCTCCTTCCTCATCTTGTTTTAACCCTGAGGACATCAAAACATTAACTCTGAAGAAGGAAGAGGAAGGAGAGAAAAGAAGCACAAGGCAGTGAACTAGGTAAGGAGCCAATAATCCCCTTTTTTCTTATTGTAGCTTCCAGCCTGAAGCAGAAGCAAGCTGGGAGAGGAGGAGGTTTATTGCTGAGTCAAGCCCAGAGTTATAATTATTGTACAGAATTGGACACTATAGTTTCTGAATCAATACTGTTTTTTCATCCAGGTATGGGGAAATATTATCCCTGCTAAATAAAGCTTAATGGAATAGTGGGAAGCAAAAAGTTGTATCTTGATTACATTATGATATATACATGCTTGAGTAACATCACAATTTCAAATGCAGTGCTAGGTTTGTAGGAAATGAGGGAAATGTCCAATGGTGTAAAAAAATAAAAAGAATAGTCTGTCGAAATTTGAGCAGTAAGCAAATGAGATCAGGAGAGTGGCTTTGTGCCCAAGGCAAGATGAGTGATTGGAACCTGAGACTCCTACAATAGTTCAGACCCTGAAAGGGGAATAAGGCAGCTCTGGGTGCAGCTCTCCCTGGCAGAAGCAAGAGAAAACCTACTCTGGAGGAAGGCAACCTCAGTTGGCCTCCAGGATTCCTATAGATTAATATCTACCAAATATAAACTCACAATCAAAGATCACCAAAATAACAGAAGAAAAAGCCTCTGACTCACCATGAGGAGAGTCAGCAGAAACAATAAAGGATTTAGGACCCTAATGAATTAAGATTTTGGAATTATCAGGTGTAGAATATCAAATGATCATGTATGAAATGTTTACAGAAATAACCTGGTACCTCACATAAATGAGAAAGCAATAAGGAACTAACCAAAATAAGCAGGAAGCTTTGAAAAGAAAAGAAGTAGAAATTTCAAAATGGAAAAGTATTGTTGAAATTTTAAAAATCAATGAGCTGGTAAAATATCAAATTAAATAATTAAAGAGAGACTTATTGCTAGATAGATTGAAAGAAATTACCCAGAATGCTGCACAGAAAGTTAAGAAAATGAAAAATATGAAGAAGAGTTTATCACTAACAGGCTGTCACTAAAAGAACTCTAAATGTTTTAGTCTCAAAACCCTTTTACATTCTTAAAAATTATTGAGGACCCAAAAGAGCTTTTCTATATGTGGGTTATATCTATTGATATATTCTATATTAGAAGTTAAAACAACAATGTTAAAAAATTTATTAATTCATTAAAAATAATAAACCCATTTGATGTTTTTTAGAAACCATTAAATGAGAAAAAAGCTTATTTGCAATACAAACATATTATTGTGAAATTGTTTTGCATTTTTGAAAATCTCTTTATTGTCTGGGTAGATAGATGACAGCTAGATTCTCATATCTGCTTCTGCATTCATTCTGTGGCTATATATTCTTTTGGTAGAAATATATGAAGGAAATCTGGTCTCACACACATATGTAGTGAAAAAGGGAAAAGTATCTTATCAGCCTTTTCAGATAATGATGGATATTATTCTTTATAACTACACCCCAACTCAACAACTGGTAGTTTCCTAATGGTTAGTTGCAATGTGGAATTTGACAATATTATCAACAAACTTTTCATATTACATTAAAATTCATTTGCTGATGCTGGGATTATGCCCTAAGAATCCTGAGACACAAATTCAAAAGAACTGATGTACCCCAATGTTCATAGCAGAACAATTTACAATAGCCAAGTGCTGGAAACAGCCTAAGTGCCCATCAGTAAATGAGTGGTTCAAAAAACCGGTACATTTACACAGTGGAATACTACACAGCAGAAAGAATGAAGGAAATCCTACTCTTAGTGACAGCATGGATGGAACTGGAGAGCATTATGCTAAGTGAAATCAGCCAGGAGGTGAAAGACAAATACCATGTGATCTCACCTATAAGTGAAACCTAATCAACAAAACAAACAAGCGAGTGCAATATAACTGGAGACATGGAAATAAAGAACAAAGTGACAGTAACCAGAGGGGAGGGGTGGGGGAATAATGGGAGAAAGAAGGGGAAGGGTCATCAAAGAATATGTATAAAGGACCCATGAACAAAGACAAAGGTGGGGGAGGATTGAATGTGGGAGGTGGGGGGGGAAGGATGGGGCAGAGTAATGGGGGGGGATGGGGACAACCATAATTGAACGATAAAAAAAATTCATTTGTCCATCTCAAACCTAAAATGGACTTTTAGGTTTTACCTATGGGTGATTTTGTAACATCATGAACTGGTGATTTGGAAAATGTGGGTTCACTGGGTAACACAGGTCTTCCAAACATTGATGCAAAAATCACACTCATTAACATCACCACTAATCTCTTTAGAAAAGTCCATGTACTGAGAAGCTGTCAAGCTCATGGTGGAAAATACAGGCTTTCTAAAATTCTAATTTTTGCTTGAAATTTGAATTTTATTATTGGCAAGAAATTCTATCGGTTGTTCTCTTGAAGTAACAGGCTCACTTCCTTCAATTTTGAGAATGTCTGCCACTTATACAAGTCTGAATAGCCATAGTTCATCTGTCAGTCATTCTTTTAAGTGAAGATAGTGTTCCGTGAAAAAACTGGTTACGTCAGCTTGAAACTCAATCACACAAGTGTTTTTCCTTGAGACAACCTACATGCTTTGGTATTCAGCAGAAGTGCTTTTTGTGCTTCCCATTTGGTCACACTAAATATTAAAAAGACATTGCTCAAGGGTCAAGGTTTAATAAAGTTAATATTTTTTTTGGCCTCACCAAGCACACTTTTAAGTGAAACTGGCATTTTAGAAAACTTACCATGCGTGGGTGACAGTGCAGAAAACTGATTTCTAGCTCAGTTTGGTGCCACTGCCTTGATTCGTGCTGAGGCAACCACACCTGTACCCGCCGTTGCTCCTGCTCCGTCAGCGGATGTGTCAGCACAGTGAGAAAGACCAATAATAACACCTTAACATTATTATGGAAGCAGTTTTGACCTTGTGGACCCCTAACAGTGTCTTGGGGACCTTGTAGGTCCATAAGTCACATGTTGAGACTGCTATTCTAAGGGAATGAGAAAAATATCTCCAGAAATAAATTCTAAAATAGAAGAAGGTCTGGTGAGCAAAGAAACTGGTAGCCTCACACATCTTACCAATATAAAATAGTAGTGTTTTATTTGTGGGCATTAAAATATTAGAATTAAATTAATAGGCAACAGAATCATATAAATTGTAAGGGGTGGAAATAGCATGCAAATTGGTGAGGGTGTCCAGAAAGAAGGGTCATGATGTTGAATAACTTTAGAATTTAACTTAAATATGAAGGAAGTATTTTAAGGCTAGAGAATGTTTAATGAAACATTATGGACTGAACGTATGCATGTATTTTTTACTCTATTTCCCAACCACAAGCAGGACAATAAGTGGGTGTTTTTGAAAGATATAAGCCTATAGGAGTACATGAGGAGACAATAGCAGCCAGACTTAGAAAGGTGGAAAGCAGGTGGTTATGTGGTATCTGTCTTAGACAAGGTGGGAAAGCCGAGTTCTGAGACTCAGGAGGAGCCAGCAGGAACAATAAAAAACTATTTCAGTTCCTAAAGATTTCATATTTTAGAATTGCTACATAAAGAATATTTATTAGTTATATGTGAAAATGCTTAAAGGAGTAACATGTGTTCTCACACAAAAAGGGAAATAGCAAGAAACTATCAGAAAAGCACTGGTACCTGGAAGAAATAAATGGCATCTTGGGTATCCAGATGGTGAAAACTGAGGAGCAACTTATTTACGCTGAGGAATCCTCAAAAGGTTCAGGAGCTGGTGTTATTAGACACTTTTCTTGGAGTTGGAGCTAAGGTGATACTATGCAGGAGGAGTGAGTGGTTGAAAGGCTTCCTTCAATACGGCTAGCCTCCCAGCTTTCCTTCCCACCCTGAAGATTTCCTGTGGAGAGGATAATTCATATGACTTCCAGGCCGGGTAGTGCCAGGCACAGTTGGGAGTCTAGTTAAACTTCATATACTGAAGTGTAGGTGTTGAATGGGTGCAAACAGCAGCTGCTATCTGAAATTCAAAGAACTACATTGTGAGGATTGAGGGGTGGCATGCAGTAGTCTCCCCTTATCTGTGGGGTCTATGTTCCAAGACCCCCAGTGGATGCCTGAAATCTTGGATAGCCCTGAACCCTAGGCACAGTTGACCCGCCATATCTGCGGTTTCTTGCACATTTGTGCTTGGTCTTGAATATCGTGTTGTTGGGGGAGGAGATGGCAGATGTATATGCCATAGAGGTATAAATGTAGAGACCCAGATAATTTTCCAAATGTGTTTCAATAATCAGAATCCACCTCCATCTCCTAAGTGCCATCAACATTTATAAAAGTTGTTCAAATCACACAACACACTATTTTAAATCCCTACCTCTCTTTTTTCCTACCTACTTTTAAAGTAATTAATAGCCAAGTGACCAAAAATTGGGTACTAGTGTGGAGGAGGTGCAGAAGCAGGATTCTAGGTATTCCTAGGCTGGCCCCAGGTTATGAAGTAAAGAAGAATTCAGTGTTATGACATTATCAATGTGCACTATGTAAATGTTTAGAAAACAGTAATTTTGTAAGTCTACCTGTGATTTAGTGTGAAGTTTCTTTCTACCTGTGATTTAGTGTGAAGTTTCTTTTTTAAACTGTGTGCCATAGTAAATGTCAAGGCACAGCAGACTGAAAATCAGTGCTGATTTTATAAGCAACCTTTTGTGTATTTTACTCTGGGTGGTGTGGTTTTCTCATCTGCCCAAATATTCGACTGAGTGGAACTCTGAGATGGAACCAGAGCATTGCATGGATGACAGATAACCATGCTATTGAAAGAGCCTTATGATTAAAGGTAAAATTCTAAGGTTTGAATAAGTTTCATTTCTAGAAGAGTCTGTGTTTACAGACAATGTTCTATGACACCAGAAGTGTAAGAAATGGGCTTTGGGCAAGAAAAAACGGGACAGGAGAGGCTGGCGTGCATGTCTGCAGGAGGCATAGTGCTTAAATCCAAATGTTTGAGAACATAAAGGAGGAATTCTCTACCTCAGCAGTCTAATTCCATGAAATCTGGAATCTTTCCCTTGGACCAGGAATGGAGGATGCCACAGGCCCAATGAAATTTTATCAGTTTGATGTTGCGGACAGAACAGTGAAGCTTTAGGTGTTCAGAGCTTCAACTGAGTTTCCCCACAGGTATAAACAACAAAGTACTGCCAGTCTCTCTAAAGCTCAAGAGTTCCAGCCTGGAGAATACAACCTGTGTGACATTTCCTTGCACTTCAGATTTCTACACTTAAGAAGCAGTTGCTCAATGAGTTATGTGGTTCAGTTCAAGCTGAGATAATGTTTGGTTCAAAACTTGCGATAACTTTTAATGATAATGGACTTTCCTACAGTTAAAGGGAGAAACAGAAACCATATGAGAACAAGTGGAAAATTTTGAGAGAAAGAGCTATAAATATGCAAACAAACCTTTACGAAAGTCATTGAAGTATTTAATAGTTTCGTGCTATACCCCTGTATGAAGTCCTTCAGTGCTCCTTGACCTCCTTCCCACGTTATTAATTTCTAAGCACTGCAACATACATGACAGTGGGCACAGGAAGCACTGTGGGCTTACTATGCCTTTGCTGTGTTGAGGAATTTATCCACCTGTTGTTTTATGCTCTGGCTTACATGGATAAATTGTGTTTCTATACCTCTCTCCCTAATATCTTATATTCTCTGCAGAGCAAGGATTCTGCATTTCTGAAGGACATTTCTGTGGGCTTAACATTCTGTTAAGTAAAATAAACAGGTTACATTACCTTTTTCCATCAAAGTAATTGGTATCAGCACACTCCCAGTGCTTCAGACTCATCCCGTTGTGGTACTTTTCACTGACATGTCTCCTGGTACATGTCGCCTGATAGTAGTTCCTCATCTGGAACCGTGCTGTAGCTCCTAGACATACATGGTTAAATTTATATACATTAAAATGAATACAATTAAAGTTTCAGTTCCCAACCCCACTAACCATATTTCACATGTCCAATAGCCACATGTGGCTAGTGGCTACTGAATTGAACAGGGAAGATATAGAGCATTTCTGTCATTGAAGGCAATTCTTTAACACAATTTTCATATTTGTCTTGAGCTTTTAATTTTCTCTACCAATTAACCTAGGCAACACGAACAGTACGCTTTGACTTTTACAACAATGCTCTATGGTCTTGTGTCCCAATTCTCAAACCTTATAATCTCCTTCCATGAATCATCCAGAATCTCAGGGTCACGCCTGGGCCTGTCATCACCCAGGATCACTCTGCCTCTGACAATTAAACCTAAGCACTGGTTTTCAGCTGTTTTGTTCCCTAATACCCATCACACCTATTCTTCAGTTACATTGAGACCTCCAGTTCCTGGACCTGCGCATTTGTTCTCATTTGACTCCTCTGTCTTTCTTATCCAGCCTGCTGCCCATCTTTACACATTCTCTTGCCATCATCCTAGAATCGACCGACACTTATCCTTCTAGTGCATCCTCCTTAATATCATTACTCCCATATCAGGTAAGTGGAGCAGGAAAACAGACAAAATACAACTGAAATTATGTGCTCTATGCTAATGTTTTTCAAACTGTGGCTCACAGCCTAATGATGGATTGTGAAGGAGCTCAATCTAGTGCATTTGTTTGTTTGTTTTTTATGTTAAATAAGATGAAATAGAAAACAATCTCAGAAAGTAAGTGCAATTATATTTTCATAAATCTTTATATATATAGTCTGTCTGGAAAAAATCCAGAAATCATTAATAGAACAAGAACAGTTTGAGCAACATCAGTGTAACCTGGCAGCCAAGGAGAGTGGACTGGAATGCACATGTATGAACAGTGACAACTTCACCGTACCAGTCAGTGGGGGTGGTAGACACCATTGAGTGAGCACGTGCACTGTGTAGCCATCACATTCAAAATGACTGAGTGAATAGAGCAATGAATCTGCATTAGATTTTGTGTTCAGCTTGAACATTCTTCCGTGGTAAGTATTCGGATGATTCAGAAGGCTATTGGGGATGATACAATGAGTGTAGTGCAAATAAAAGTGTGGCACAAATGCTTCAAAGATGGCTGAGAATCTGCTGAAAGTAATCCACATTCTGGAAGGCCTGCAACAAGCAGAACACCTGAGAATGTTGACTGTGTATGGGCTGCAATCAACAAAGATTGGCGACTGACAGGGTGAGAACTAGAAGCTGATCTGGGGGTTCCAAAAACTACTGTGTCTGAGATTTTGACATAAGATCTTGGCATGAAACGTGTGACAAAATTCATTCTGTGGCTTCTGCTACCAGAGCAGAAGGAACATTGTGCTGTAGTTGCTAATGACTTGATTCAAAACGCTATCGATGAACTAGATTTTGTCAAGAAGGTCATAACTGGAGATGAATGGTGGGTCTACTGCTATGATCCAGAAATAAAGGTCCAGTTCTGCAAATGGAAGTCACCTGGTTCTCCACACCCTAAGAAGGCATGGCACAGCTGCAGCAAGATCAAGACTGTGTTAACTGTGTTTTTTGATTGGATTGGAAAGGTGTTGTCCATCATCAGTACACCTCTCCAGGTGAAACAATTAATGAGTGCTACCTCAATATTCTTCATCATAGCTGCAGCTTTGGGCAACTGGTGATTGGCAGCTTGATCATGACAACACACCCACTCTTGCATCACATCTCATGCAGAGTTTTCTGGTGAAACATCAAATCATCCAGGTGGCTCAGTTCCACCCTATCCCAGATTTGGCACCCTGGGACTTTTTGCTTTTCCCAAGACTAAAATCACCTTTGAAAGGGAAGAGATTTCAGACCATTGATGAGATTCAGGAAAATATGACAAAGCAGCTGATGGCCAAAGGATGTTGCAAAGCATTTTGAACAATGGAAGAGACTGGGAGAACTGTGTGAGGTCCCAAGGTGCCTACTTTGAAGGGGACTGAGGCATCTTTGTTCTATGTACAATGTTTCTTGTATCTTGTTCAATAAATGTCTCTATTTTCATAGTACATGGCTGGATATTTTATGGACAGACAAAATGGAGAAAATGCCAAGATTTTCTCCTTTGTTAATAAAATTTCCTAATACTGAATCATTCTTGCATTCCTGAAATAAGTCTTATTTAGTCATGATATATTTTTCTTTTAATATACTGCTGCATTTGATTTACTAATGCTTGGTTTAGGATTTTGACATCTACAATTTTTAAATAATATTGTCAACTGTCTTATTTAGCATTTACTTTTTGTCCAATATTGAAAACATGGTTTTATTTAATTTGTAAAATGAAGTGGAAAAAATTTTTATCTTTTCTATCCTTGATCTGGAATTGTTTGTTTAAAATAGAAATCTTTAAATGCTTTCTGGAACTCACTTGTAAAATCATCTGAATCTTCTTGATGCATTTTCAGGAATAGATTTTTAAAATTACATTTTTAATTTCTCAAGTGGTTATCAATCTTCGTGTTTTTAATCTTCTCTTGTCAAATTTTTAATATTATCTTTTAAAACATTCACTTAACCTAGGTTTTCAAATCTACTGATAATAACCTGCATGCAATAATTATTTTTAAAAATAAGAACTCTATAGTTATGTTCCCTCCTTATCCTAAAAAGTGTTTGTGTTCTCTCTCTCTCCCTCCTTCCCTCTTTTCCTCCCTCCCTCCCTCCTCTTAGTTAGGCATGATAAAAATTTTTCTGCCTTCTTGGAGTTTTCAAAAATGAAGTCTATTTGATTTTTGTTTTTCATTTTGTTAGTTTTTATTTGTCTTTATTTGCTTTCTTTGGGCTTATTTGTTCTTGAGTTCATAACTCTTAGTGGGAGACAAAGCCTGCCTTCTCTTGCAGCTGGAACACAGACAAACGATCTAGCTGCAATCATAGGTATGCCACCCTGGTTTTGAATTGAGAGTTAGTAATGCCCAGAAGCAACAGGAGTGGCATTTGCAGCAAGATCAAGTTCTTGGGACAGTAGTGACAGGAGCACCAGGGGCTGTTTTAGCATCCATGGCTGTCTGAGTCAGTGGTGCAAGATGCAGCTGCTGGCACCTGGTGGTGGCAGTAGCATTGTCCTCTCCAGAGTGGGTCAGTGACACTATGGTGGGCATTGTTCTAACTGTACAGTTCTGAGCCTAATTCTACTGCCAAGCCAGTGCTTCTGTGAGTGAAGCAATGTCCTGTTAATAAGTTCATGTTCCTGCCTAAGTCAACCAGACTTGGTTTCTATTGCTTCCAACTGAGAAGGTACATTCTTTCATTGTTGTTCCTTTCTAAATAGTGTTTCTAAAGATATTGTGTTTCTAAATAATATTTTGATTTTCTTTCTACCTCAGGAATTATTAAGAAGGATGTTTAAAAAATCTTCCAGTTGATAAACATGTTGGTTCTTTCTGATGTTAATTTCTGTTTTTGTTGTAAGGTGGTCAGTTAACGTGGCTTGTAAGATTTGTGATTTTTGGAATTTATTTAAAAAATTTTAAAAGATTTTATTTGTTTATTTCTAGAGAGAGGGCAAAGGAGGGAGAAAGAGAGAGAGAAACATCAGTGTGTGGTTGCCTTCCATGTGCCCCCAACGAGGGACCTGGCCTACAACCCAGGCATATGCCCTGACTGGGAGTCGAACTGGGGACTGCTTGGTTTGCAGGCTGGTGCTCAGTCCACTGAGCCACACCAGCCAGGGCAGGAATGTATTAAAATTTTACCTGTGATCTAATATATGTCACATCTGATCCACGAGTCTTTTTTCTGTTTGTGACTATGACATTTCCATTCTGAATGCAGCCCTTTGTAGATTTATCAGTTTTACCTTAGGTTTAGAGGAGCTATCAGGCTTCATGATTGACTGTACCATCTTCAGTATAAAATATTTTTTGTTCAATTTAACCTTGAACCCTATTTTGTTTAACATTAATATTGCTACATTTGCTACATTTTCAATTTGTTAGCAATTGTATATTTTTGTACCTCTATTTTTAATTTTACTTCATATTTTTTCTTTCCCTTTTTTGCTCCTTTCCTCCTTTCCTCTTTCCCTTCCTCCTTCCTCTACCCAGTGTGTAAATCTGTTTCTTTTAAAGGGGGAATTTAATATATTTGTATTTATTGTGATTATAAATATGGCCTGCTATATTTCTACTACTTTATTCTATATTTATTATTTTTACCTTGGTGTTGTTTTTCTTTTGGGTCTTTTGTTGATATATTACATTTTCTTTATTTCATTTTTATTTCTCTTTTCCTAATCATTACCTTTTTTTTCAATATATTGTACTGATTATGCTAGTACAGTTGTCCCATTTCCACCCCTTCACTCCCCTCCACCCTGTACACCCTCTCCTACCCACATTCCCCTGCTTTAGTTCATGTCCATGTGTCATAAGTTCTTTAGCTTCTACATTTCCCATACTATTCTTACCCTCCCCCTGTCTATTTTCTACCTATCATCTATGCTACTTATTCTCTGTACCTTTTCCCCCCTCTCCTCCTCCCACTCTCCTGTTGCAAACCCTCCATGTGATCTCCATTTCTGTGGTTCTGTTCCTGTTCTAGTTGTTTGCTTAGTTTGTTTTTGTTTTTGTTTTAGGTGTGGTTGTTAATAATTGTGAGTTTGCTGTCATTTTACTATACATTTTTTTCATCTTCTTTTTCTTAGATAAGTCCTTTTAACATTTCATAAAATGAGGGCTTGGTGATGATGAACTCCTTTAACTTGACCTTATCTGAGAAGCACTTGATCTGCCCTTCCA